>KN897347.1:0-10024 GCA_000934455.1 Apostichopus parvimensis
CCCCCGATCGAAATTGTAGGAACCTACACTTACACATCGTGCGGGATATTCTTAGTACATTTAGGTGTTTCCCATTGCTTGGTATCACAACAGGCTATCATTCTCTCATTTATTGAAAGAGTTGGAAGCGTCATGGCAAATATGCTGCTATGTTTATGTTCACTTGAACAAGATGAATATTTATATATTTGCATTTTTTACCTCCCCTGTTCAATGGTTTCTGTCTACGTTTGACAGTACTTATCTCAAACTTTTAGAATTTGTCTGTTTTAATATTTATCATCGGATTTGCGATTGTACTCAATCTGTCTGGCCTGCTTGGAACTCTGCCTTCGTTGGTCTGCCAACAGCACTTTTCTCAGTCTGAGGCTATCACAGAGATCGTCCTTGGGGTTAATAGTCCTACTCAGTGGTGCAATTTCAGGTACGTGATATACACCTAGATAACAATGGGCTATTGTATCAACTTTGAACATGAACTTCTGCCGTGTTCGTGCATGTTTCAGTCGGGAGCCGATATTTCCCACAGCAGCTGCCTGGTTATTACCATCCTAATCCTAACCAATCACAACATTGCCCGACGGCACCACAATGCATCTCCATATTTGCTACAACAATGAGAAGTGTTTGCTTGTGAATTTTTTTGGAACACTGTTAAAATATAGTTCAGGAGAGAAGATACCTCTTTCTACACTGTTTCAAAGATTGTTTATCTTTATAAAGCACTCTCACTTCTGGTATTGCTCTCACCTATCTCAGTTTTGCTTATTCTGATTCTCTTCCTTCTCCCACTTTTAAAATGCTAAACCATATCCACTAATTGTAAATAATTGTCTTTTGCTAAGCTATGTGATATCAACAACCAATACACACTGACTTTTTTGTTCTTTTTCTGCAGGATTTATCGGTGACCTCATTGGCTCGACACTGTTTGTGTTTGGGTTCAACAGTCTTGTGAATTTCGCTGTCTTAACAATTGTTATCTTTAGGACTTACGACCAAACTGCCACAATAGCGTGTAATGATGGCTGAAAATAGTTCTGAATGATGGAAAGAAAATATTGTATTGCAGCGGGTGGTTAAAATAACAAAGCATTCCGTCACATTCAATAATACAAATTTCGTTCAGGCTCAGGAACGTTTGAGTCCTTCAACCAGGCAGTGACAAAAGTCATTATTTTAGCAAGACATGATCTATAAGAGAAAGGAGATTTTCCTTTATTATTTTCATTATTTTCTCAACTATTTTACTTTGGTAGAGTAGAAACCCAACGTCACAGTTTACATTTTATTTATTTTTTTATGGGTAGGGGTAAAGGTTGGATGGTGACAGACTACGACACTTTGAAACATTAGCTTCACAATTGATCAAAATTTTAATATTAACTTTTTTGAAAATTTCATGTTCTTTGTTAATAGTGCTAACAATTCTTTTTTGTTATTATCTGGACATTGCATAAATTTACAATAAATAACACATCTGTTGTGATGAAATCTTGGTACTCTTGTTGTTGTAATAACACACAAAGACAGTTAGCTGACTTGAAAGAGATGCACACGCAATAATCAACTCTGTCCTAGGTGAGAAAGACGCTCCTAATTAATTCCTTTTGCAAAGAAGTAGGAAAAATTCTACAACTTTTGGGAACGTTTTTCAAGTAAACATCTCACATAATGTTATAAGATGATGATGGGCTTGGCTCTTTCTTTACCATTTCATATAGTTGTCCACCAACTAAACATACATCCCTACTCAAGACACAAATCATAACAAACACATCATTGTTTTTTGTTTTCTCATTTGAAGAGATCCATTGTCTCTTGTTTATTTTCAAACATTACTACTTTATAAAGTCCATGCAGGGAATTCAAAGTGCACATCTTTCCCAGTCAGTTTCTTGTACACTGCGGCAAAGGTTTCAGTCTGTGGAGACAGAGAAAGAAAAAAAGGTGTTTCAACTTTTGCTGTTGTTATAGATATAACGTAACAGATTAATCTTAAAAGCAGTTCTAAGCTTCACTTGAATTTGCCTTCACTTTGTTGTGTCATTCTCAAATGTTAAAGGAAAATGAGGTGTCTGTTCCCCAGTCCACAAAGTGATACCAAGAATGATGAAATTAGATATAAAACTTTCTAAAATGTTAAATAAAATTTGTGGGACACAAAATTTCTGCTTACAGTGTAAAATTCTTCCGTGTCATCTACGAATATTAATTGAACTTAGGTAACATGCCTTAAACCAAAAAGGACTTTAAGTCCAAAAAGTTATACCAAAGCACTATAAAATGAAGCAAAATGCTTCACATGGTTACATATGAAAAGATGAAACATGCCATAAATTTGTGGGACACAGTATCTCTCCTTTGGACTGAATAAACTGTTTCTTGCCCTTTCTTAAAAGTAGCTGGCAGTGCAATTTAACCAAATAGATCTATTTGTAAGATTGAGCCTTGAGGGATATCAGATATTGTGTAAATATTACACAGTCTGGTCCAAATATTCAAAAGCTACTACACAATGGTATACCAATGTCTGAAGCTTTAGCAAACATAGAGCTTATGAAACAAATCACATTGTTAACACACTAAAGCATGACACAGCTTACATTGTACTACAGATACAAAACATGGAGCAGATCAGTTGTCATGAAAGGCAAACCTGTGTAGCTTTATGTACAGAACACGACCACATCGTCACATTCTTGAGATTTGCTTTCCTAAAGGCAAGATTTCTCCAACTTGTTGGGCTTTTAGAATCGAAGTGTGGAATTTGAACTTGTGTTCATTTCCATATGAGAATGCCAGGAAGAACATACTTTCATTCCCCTCCCCACCCCCTGGAAGAACATACTCTCATGGCCCTCCCCATCCTCACCTGCTGCAAGAACATACTCTCATGGGCCTCCCACCCCCACCTGCTGGAAGAACATACTCTTATGGCCCTCTCCACCCCCACCCCCTGGAAGAACATACTCTCATGGCCCTCCCCACCTGCTGGAAGAAAATTCTCTCATGGCCCTCCCTATCCCCACCTGCTGGAAGAACATACTCTCATGTCCCTGCCCACCCCCTGGAAGAACATACTCTGATGACCCTCCCCACACCCACTGGCTGACACTAAATGCAATCTTTGAATTGTTTGCACCACTTGACATCATCAGGGATAACTGCTGAGGTCAATTTACTTTAGTCATCCTTTCACTAGCAAAGCTTACCTTGTGCTCGACCTGGTTCTGCTGTGACTTGTCCAAGTGGACCTTGATCACTCTTGATCCATCCAACTTGATTCGGATACGTTTGCCTACAATCTCGGACGGGAAGACCAGATCTTCCAGAATGGAGTCATGTACGGCAGTCAGGGTCCTGCTCCTAGGTCTCTTCTGCTTGCACTTTGTGTGAGACTTTCGTGTGGGCTTTTGGAGCATCCTCCTCTGTGATGAATAAACATAAGATGGGGTTAATCTCAGGGATATCTCTCCCTCCCTTGGGCTGGGATGGGTAGATAGTATACCACACAGCACCTGCCAGGTGTATAGCTTGATCCCAAACCCCAAAATCAACTTGGAGAGGATGAGATAAGTTATAATGCCATCAAAGGATGTAAGAGCATGATCTGTTAGCCATGCCTCTCAGAGTTAAGTTAATATTAGAAACTTGTCAGCTTAACCACTCTGTGGATATACAACATAACACAAATGTGCAACCCTTCATCCAAACATATTGATACAGTGAAGTGATATATTCAAGGGTTCTTCTCTTCAAGTTACTACTGACATCAATAATTAATATCCTTAGTTTAAACATACAGGGTTAATCTCATTGTCCCCCCTCCACCCAGAGATTCCACCCTGATGTTCACATGCATACTGGCTTCACTGTTAAAGGTACAGAATAGAAGGGTTAATCGATTACCTTGGAATTATGGCATACATTTAAATGAGTGTGTGAGGGGAGGTGGGAAGGGAAAGAACCCTCTTAAATGGTGACAGCAATGGGCTAGACATTGAGGCCCACAAATTGTAACATTAATTGTAACATTAATTCATGCTGAAGACTTCCTTCATGGTATATAGTTTACCAACAGCAGGGAGTAATTTAGTGTTATAATTTTGTGTAGCTATTTTGAAGGCTCTGATGATGGTCTGTTGTAAAATGCTATGGTTCTTAGCAACAAGACTGCTATACATCTTTTGACTTGTATAGCAACTTGACCAGTTTGCATTACACTTTGTGATACGGATAAATTATTTCCTAAACAGCTATCCTACCCCAGATCTTTTACTCTTATATTATAGCCATCTAACCAAAGATCCTTACTCTTATATTATAGCTGCCACTTTCAGTGAGGAGCTTAATATGGTAGGTTGATTACCTACCAAACAGTTACAGATTTGGAATGGTGCAGTGAGTGCTGGAAAAGTTCAGATCAAACAATAACGATAAGGTCATTATTCTTGTATGTGACTTTTCGTCTTGGTTTTTGTAACAATAACATTTCTGCTGCTGGGAATAAGTCTGTCATGTTCAGTTTAACACTACACAAAACTTGGACACATAATAGATTCTTCTTAATAGAGTTATCACAACTTTGAATACCTTCAGAACGTAAATTTTCCAATACAGTCTACTAATTGGGCAAAAGCACTCACTAGCATGAATTGGTCAGAATAATTACAAACTGACTTTTTGGGAGGGGGAGGGGGAGGGGGCAATAGATGATACTCCATAGCATTCTTTTAGAAAATTGTATTAAACCCTTGTTATATGCATTCCAGTGTTACCACCAACCAACTGATCCCTCACTCTACGATTGTATCTTGTACCATTGTACAGTAAATAGTCACACCATATGACAATGTACTCTTCCCCAAAACTTTTGCCCCTTTGGCAGAGATCAAGCAAATTAAAAATTAAAACTAAAACAAACGGGTCCCATCTTTGTTATTGTTGTGGTCAAGATGAAAGCATGCATCTGATTAATTTTCTCATCTTGACCACAACAATAACACTGAACAACTGAATGCATGATTGGGGTCTTTCATGACTGGAGTGAATCTGGCAGCTCGTGCAAATTAGGTGATGAAAATTGTTATGTAACAGAGCGTGAAGCAGCACATTACACTATGGAAGTAACTTACAATGTTACATTCTGAATGAGAGAGTTCTGTCAGCTACTCAAGAACGTGTCTTACCTGAGCAATGAACACTACATGTTTGCCACTGAACTTCTTCTCGAGCTCTCTGACTAGGCGTACTTGGATCCTCTGGAAACCTTTCAGCTGAGGCACTGGCACCTGGATGATGATGGCTTTCTTACCTTTGACCTCAACCTCCTACAACAGAAACAGAAGAAATTATTGAAAGAGTAAGACGATGGATAATAGTTTATCAGCAGTAATCAAGATTTGACTTGGCTTTAAGAAAGACAAACAACAGTTACATCACACAGGAACATAAGTTGTGTTCCACTGACAGGAATTTTGCAACTTTCTAAACGAAAAACCTGAAGAAAGCGCACCCAGAAGATTTATCTGATTATCGCACAAAATGCAAAACAACACTTCATTCACCAAAGGTTAAAAGTTAATGACATTTGAAAATAACCTCAACCTCCAAAATTTTGAACTGTATGAACAGGGAGGGTTGCAAAATCACAGATAACCAACCTAAGTGGATTACATACCCCATAAACCACTGTCCAAATGCCTATTTGATATTGAACATATTGGTGTTGAAATATTGGACTCAAATATCGGACTGAAATATTGGACTCAAAACACACCAAAGGTTTTTGCCATTCTAAAACGCCTTACACTGATTCAAACCTGTGTGGATGTGATGCACTCTGTTTGCTTACCTTCACACCTACTGTAAGAGTTAGTGACTTGTACGTAAAGCTTGATTGATCCTCTCATTTGTATGAATACCTTCTGATATTTAGCGCACAGATACTGCCCTAATCTGGTAATTATACTTGGCTTGACTTTACTGATGCTCCGTTATAAGTTATGTTAAAATAGGTTTAGTGAAAACTGCATTTATGTCTAGGTATATAGTCTGAAATATTTTTACGTTGGAATGGCTAGCAAGGGATTTTGGAAACAGGATTTAGCATGTAACCCACTGATATGACTTGGGCAGTCTGGACAAAAAGAATCTGTGACATCACAGCCATGTTGTGTACTGTCAATTAGATAGTTACGATCTTTGATGAAATGTTTGCAATTTACAGGTTATATTTCCTTCATTCTTTTCATCTGAGACCATGTGGAATTTTATTACCCTGGCAGTTTATGTCAAGCCACTAACCACTAAAAGTGGGCTTGTTTACATTTGGCCTTCATACTAAAAAGAACTCTGAAGAAAATTGTTTGCTACAGTACATTATACGTTAAAACATATTGCCTTTACAATATTGCTAGGCTAATGTAAATCAAAGCCTGAGGCCTGTAATAAACAACAGCATGTTAAGTTGATGGCATCTCATATAAACTGACCACACTGAAGCTCACAACACAAAGCATTTGATTCACTCAGGTTACTATGTAGTACACATCACAAAAATATAGTGCATACTGATATGGGGATTTTGAAGCATTGTTGTCGAACTTTGAAAACCAGCAATACAAAGGCCGAATGAAATGACAGGTCACATCGGCTGAAATGGAGGTCGTCTTCTTAGGGTCACTTTCAGGTTTTCACAAATTAAGTTTTTGATAACTTGCTAGTGTTTGGTTTGTGTAAGCTGACCATATTTTTATTTCCGAAAGTTCATGGACATAACGGCAATCACCCCCATTTTGACACCATGGTGGTAGCATAGCACCTACACTATACATTTACAAATATGGGTGAATTTTAAATGCATACTGTAAATCTCAGTTCTGGTGGTCAGCTATGTTTCAAGGATGATGGACAAATGCCCAGGTTTCTAGAAATTTTAAGAAACAAGTACTTTAACTGTCTGTGTGAATTAACTCTTTCGTTTGTAATAAACAATTACGGTTTATAGCGAAGTTGTTTCTAAGCTTCTAACTTATTCGGGGCCTCTTTACAAATTCAAGAAAAGTTCGGGAGAAACTTGTACTGATCAAGGAACAATTCCTGGGCACCTTTCATCCAGGGAAAGTACATAAGAAATACACATGAGAATATTTATACCTTTGCTCCAGTAATAAAGAGCTCCCTGAGTTGGCTCTTTAGCTCTGAGTTCATCTCCAGCTCCAGAAGAGCCTGCAAAAAAAAAAACAACAAAAACCATGAAATAAAACATTTAGAGAGCGTGGTGGCCAATTGGCAAAGGGGTCAGACTTGTGATCCATGGATTGCTGGTTCCATTCCTGCCTAAGTCTATTATGTTGTCCATGGGCAAGATGCTTTTCCTCAATTGCCTCTCTCCACCCAGGGGTTAAATGGGTACCTGTGAGGTAACTTGTCATTGAGCGCAGTATATAACTGCAGCCGACTTGAGGGATTGTCTCTGGGACAGATTATCATTGACCAGTTGTAATATAATGTCTGTAAAGCTCTTTGAAACCTTGGTATGAAGCGCTATATAAATGTCACATTATTATTATTAATTGTTTTTATTTTATTTTTTGATAATGATTTTATTTCTAGAGTGAAGAAAGTAAAGTAGTTTGAAAACCTAACTTTCTTCAAAGAATGAAGTGGATCTTTTTGTTACAGCAATTTTTGATAGTTTTTATTTTGGTCTTGGGTGTTCTAAACAGTGGTTTGATATGTCACTTGAAGGAGATTCATGTTGGCAACACATGTATTTAAAATGTAGTTGAAATGTCCTGAAAATGTTCAGACCGTTTTGTTTGAAGGGTACCGTAGAGTTCTATAGGTTCCAATGATTTAGTCATTCAAGGAGTGTATTTGGGACTGTCGAATGGGGAATTATATAGAAAGATTAATTACCGATAAATGCGAGAGCCTGGTTGACTGAAGGTAAAAAAATTGCTGGAAATTGGTACAAAATACACTCAGCTGCACTGAGAGTCCAAGTTGTCAACAATGTACGAACAACATGCTTTCCTTTAGAAATGATCAGACACATGGGCAGAGGTTTTAAAGTTTAAAACAAACCTGAGAGATTGAAATTTCAAATTCATCTGCTGTCTCTCCTTGGGGCTTGATCACTTTTGCTCCAGCACTGAAAACTGACATCTTGAATCTGTCAGGCCTGTTGATAAAATGAAAGGTTTCAGTTAAAAGATTTCGTCTCACAACCCTGCACAAGAATATGGGACAAGTACATTCAATTACTGCTACAGGTCCTGGGTAAGCCTAGGTAACATAAATACATGCAGGGTCATCCAATCAGGTTACATTGCCTAGCTTGTCCAGTTAACATAAAGCTAGTTGAAGGAATGATGATATGATTTTAAAGTTTTAACCGACCCAAGACTAAAACTCAGTACTAAAGTAGGTTTAGGACCCAGGAACATGTTCCTGCAGCAAACAGTAAGTCACCTATGGATGGGTTACCCTTGCTTAACATTTTGGTCTCTTCTACAGAGCTAGGTCAGGTGTCCACTAAGTTTCAGAGAAATGACACTAAGGCTAGGCCTAACTGTTAGGCCCTAGCCTAGCTGAGGGTTAGGCTAATGCTACTGTTAAGCCTAACACTACAGCCTTAGCCTGGTTCTGACAACCTTCTCGTACTAAATTAGCATATTGAGACATTCCCAGCGTATCATGGGAATACGACCGTTCCTCAGTGCCAGCTAGGAGACTTGCAAGGACGTCCAGATACACAAGAGAATGTTTAAAAGGCAACGTCAATAACACTTAGCAAACAGTAAGGCACATATGGATGGGTTACCCTAACACACTGTGGTCTCTTTTACAAAGGTAGGTTTCCACAGTGATATGGCACTAAGGCTAGGCCCTAGTCTATCTGAGTGTTAGGCTAATGTTAGACTTAACAGCATTAGCCTGTTTCTGACAAACTTCTCGTACTAAACAAGCATATTGAGACATTCCCAGCAGATCATGGGGAGACGACCGTTCCCCTGTGTCAGGTGACGCAAGAGAATGTTTTAAAGGCTACGTAAATTACACTAAGATTAGCCTACTAATAGGAAAATGTTTAAAAGGTAAGGTATCAGTTCTCAACGCAATGCAGGTGTATCATATAGGCGAAGTGAGAAATGAGCCTATGGAAACCATCTCTCTCAATCTCAACAATTTAGGATCGCGTAGTGATAAAAGTTACATGGAATATTGGAAAAGGGTTTATGTTCTAGTAATTAATACTATTTTTTCATCCTCGACTACTGAGATCGTGTATTTTGATACCAAGAATAGCGTGAATCATTACCTTCTTCCCTACTATGGAAGTCACCATTGAAAAAGGCTGCCTATGAGGCTTTTGCTTGTGTTTATATGTCGGCATACAGATCTCAAATTCAAATAATTAACTATTAATAATGAATTCATTTTTATTTATAAAAACATAATTTCTATCTTTCACGTATTTTTTTTAATCTAAAAGTATAATAGGTTATTTAAATGTATACTCACGTAAAATAAATATAAAGTATAATAAGTAACATTAATAAGTAACTGGCAACACACTTTGAAACCGATAGAGTTTGACGTGAGAAAATAGCATATTATTCAGAAATATGAATAATTGAAAAAGGAAACACATTTCATTTCATACATATCATTTCAAAAGGCATTTTATAGGTTTTTAGCTATTCTTTTTTTGTAAGGGATATTTCCGCTTCTAAAACAGGCTCGATTGAGAGAGCATGATCTGTCAATTCCCTACAACAGATTTACTTGATCAAACTCCACTCTAGCAGATTTTTTATTCTTTCTTTGGTCAGGTAACTGGTCATTTAGTTTTTGCTTTCAAATTTCGTAGTATACATTGTACACATGGGTATGAATCGGTTGCGGTACTGAATGTAAACGTTAGATGCTCTTCGCTGTCAAAGCTATCCTACCGACCCAAAGAACAGCTCCATTCTTTCTTACCATGGGGAAATATTTTTATGCTGTTCAG
>KN897347.1:12219-23584 GCA_000934455.1 Apostichopus parvimensis
ACCTTTACCAATAACAAGAGAAAAAGGATCATACTACAGTAGCTACTGAATGTACATTTGTCAATGACACACCATGTATTAAACCTGTGTAATATAATATCCTACTTTTTGAAGGTGCCACAGACTGGGTGAAAAGGTGGAAGCGTAACGGTTGGAAGACCGCAAACGGCACAGAGGTACTGAACAAGGAAGACGTTGTCCGGTTAGACGGTCTCTGTGATAGAGTCGATGTACAATGGGTAATTTGATATTAATTATTAATGAAAGATAAAAGAAGTTTGAGGTATCATAAGCTATCTCTCTGGTAGGTGATTAGAAAGTTAATTATAAATAAAAGATAAAAGAAGTTTGAGGTATCATAAGCTATCTCTGTGTTTGAGTGGATGTACAATGGGTAATTAGAAAGTTAATTATTAATAAAAGATAAAAGAAGTTTGAGGTTTCATAAGCAATCTCTGTGGTAGAGTCGACGACAATGGATGATTAGAAAGTTCCTTATTAATGAAAGATAAAATAAGTTTGAGGTATTATAAGCTATCAGAGTAGTCACAATGCCATTTGCCATTACTCTTATATTGTGTGTATTGTATTCCATGCATTGTATTGTCTGTATTGTATTGTCTGTTTTAATTGTATTGATTTGTCTGTATAGTACTGTGGTATATCTCCACTGTTTGGACTGTCAAAAATACATGCTTGCATTTTAACACACAAGTTATCTGAATGATTTATCTGTGCAACTTGTGAAAGGGTCAAGCATGGCGAGGAGAAGAGGAATTGTTGGAGACAGCCTCAAGGACCAGGGTCAATTACAAAATGTGTTATTTTGAAATTCTTTATTTGCCCATGAAATTTATGAGGACTTCAAAAGGGGGTCTGGTGACTTTGTCCTGGAGCCTGAGCTGGCCCAGATGCGGGTAAACATGAGATAAACCAGTTGTGTCTGTCGTTGATTGGGCACAAATTTTGTATCTCATTCAGCTGGATCTGGTCCTCTTGATCTAATAGCAAGTGATAAAAGTATAAACCTACCTGAAATAAAACAAGAGTGACAAATTTAAAGCAAAAGGAAAGAGAGTAAAATAATGAAGACATAAACTTCTAAAAGAACTGTGTATACATCTACAAGGAAACACACTTAGATTGGAAGTTGAAAAGAAAAGTATTCTTTGATCCTGTTTTTTCATTGGTCTGAATCATTCAATTAAATCCTTGGTTTCATGAATTTGAATCCTTTGACCAGTATGGTATAAAGTAATCCATCTGCACCAGTAAATGAAAAACAAAACTATTCTCTCTCTGTTGCTTTTCTCCTCAACAGATTCACGTCCCAGGCCACAGCAATATACCAGGGAATGAAGCTGCCGACAAATTGGCTAGAGAAGGTGCTGCGTGCCCTCCAAATTAACGAGTGTCATGCGTGTTGGATTCACAGTTTCAAATATAGACACATCCTTGGTACAACAAGATGTGACGAAGGTTACAAAGACAAACAAACTGCGAGGCAGTCTGTAAAGTCCGAGTTTGACAGAGAGGAGAGGTCAAAGTTTCGAAAGAAACAAAAGTGACATATTTTTTATGTGCTCATGTTGTGGGAAACAGAAGAAGAAGAAAGTGGTGTTTGGTGCTCATGTTGTCTGTTAGTAACAAAAATTAAATTATTTCATCTTTTGGTTATTATGAATGTGATATTTATAATTATAGAACATTTCATGATTTAAACACTGAACAGACCAGACAGGAAAGCCATCATTTTCAAGGAAGTCACATCTTTCATCAAGTTTGTGAAAATAGTTTAAAATAAATTGTCAAAACTTTAATATTGAAGTATGTTTTACATTGTCATTCATCAGTCGGAAGTTCGGTAGCTTGTTGGTACATCACAAGTAACATACACTTTGTTGATGCAGATGTCAAACTTTCCGATCATAGCCTTTTCTTTGATAGGAAATCTGGTGCAACATAGACATGATTGTATTTTCTTATGTACAAGCCTCCAAACATAATTCCATTTGTTGACACCAAAGGTCCTTACTGAAACCTCTACATACAACTATTGAAAAGCATAAACGTTTACAGTGTAAGTTAGTAACACAATGTAGACAGTTTTTGAGGAAGTGAATTGCACAAAGGAATTCCTCTTAAAACATTTGGATCAGTGATTTTGTTATTGGTTATTTCTGATAACTCTTCACTTAGTCATATGCTACTTAATAATCAAAATAGCATAAGAAACTGTCTGTATACTTTGACCATATTGTTTCCGAACTACTCTATAAACATTGCAATTATTTCAAAATGGCAACAACAAAGAAAAGTTTAATATTGTAAACAAATGGAAATTTTCTTTGTCATTCATAAAACAATAGGAACAACTCCTTTGTTTTGTTTGTTTGTATTCACATAGATATTGTTTGTAATCTCATATGCTTGTCAACATGCCAAACTATTTAACTGCAATTACGAATACAAACGAGATGCATAATTTTATTGAAATGACTGTTTTGTTTTCTGCCTTTGTTCTTTGATAATCACATTGCTCAGTCAGTCAGCCTAATATATTATTGCTGTTGTTGTGTGGGGTTGACATTAGGGGGGGGGGGGAGTAACCTCCAGGAAGATGCAAACCAAAATATGTTGACATGGTTATTAGACATATTTAGATGTCAAAAAGTGGTAAAAATTGTTCAACATGAAACAGCAAAATAAATAAAAGAATGAAAAGGAAGGTGAACCCCACACAGCCATAAGCAAGGAAAATCGTCTTGCTGAAGGGGGGGGGGGGGAGGAGTGGTACAGTTACAAATATTTTTCTACCAAACTTGTAACCCTTTTCTCCCAGTCAAAATGGTTCAGAATAAAGTGTTTATTTTCATTAACAAAAAAAAGGTAAAGAATTTCTGTGAAAACATCTTTTCTTTTTATTCACTGTTACTCTCCACTATATGAATATGCAGTAGCAGGTAATGAAACAAATACACTTAATCAGCAAATATTAACCATCAGAGATGTGTACTGCATTTTGAGTATATTATCGATAAAGTGTTCATTTTTACTTATACATTACTTGTTTACTATATGACCTCCATGAAGATGCAATCAAAGAGTGTTGTCATGGTTACTATTCATATTCAGATGTGGAAAAAGTTGTGAAAATGGTCTGAACAGCAAAATAAATAAAAGAATAATGAATAAAAAAATAGATAAACCTTATGAACTTTGGTTTCAGTGTGACGGCTTACATGGAGAACATTAGATTATTGACAATTTATTTTAAGTTATCTGTTGAAACAAGTTTAATCTGGATTACTACTTGTACTGTACAACCTGGCATGTATAACCTCATTGTTATACATGCAAGAATGCCTCAGAAAGCACCATTTTCCATCTTGACTTATTTTTTTCCCTGAGGGAGCACCTCCAGAGCCACCATTCAAGGGAGTCTTGCTTCAAGACCCCAGGACCACTACCCTCCTTTTTAAAATCCTGGATCAGCCCTGGTACAAAAAAAATTGTTTTAAATCCTGGAATCACCAAAATGTATTTTGAAAGAAATGGCACCCAGGACCCCTGCATGGATGCCTAGAAAACCAAACTCAATAATTAACAAACAACAACAGTAGATATTTTGCTTGCATGTGGACAAACAGCTGTAAAATTACATAAGGAGGCAATGTCTGAATAAATGTTGTTAATTTATAACAGCTTTTTCTCAAACAGTATCATTCTCAAGTAATAGACAAGCCAACCCCCTATTGCACTATCCATATTAACACCCTTCATACAGTAATAATAAATGTCAACAGTAAATTTATCAAGTGAATAGTTACAAAAATCGCATGGGTTTGAGTAAGTATAGAGAGGCTGCCATCAACTCATCGATTTAACTTTACCAGTTCAGGCATAACACAAGATGTTTAATTCATTGTCAGTAATATTAATCCTAGACTGTTATAACATGACAAACTTCACATTCAGTTCAATAAATAGGTCATTGTCCCTATAGCTATCTGAAATTTTCAAGCTTAGTTACAGAACCGAATATCGGGCTGTACTGTGAGCGTTAGAAGATTTGTGACATGAAAAACAAATTTCTAGACAGACCGACACAGTCAAGATTTTCCAAATTTGTATGGAAATGCCCTTCTTTGGAACTTTAAAAAAAAATACATCACAAAAATATTGAACATCATGGACACTAGTATAATAAAATACTCATACTTTATTATGACAAACTGACCATAGTCCATCCATATTCCTTATATCATATTTGTAATTTTCAGATTTGAAATAAGACACTAGGCTTCTGGACTAGTATCCTGTGATTTGGATACTAAGTTTCTACCAGGTTAAGTTTTTGAGATTAAACTTTGAAAAAGAAATTGAAAAAAATATCTAATGTTAACATCCTTTCTTGTGTGCACCCCTGTATCACATTAGAAATATGACTTTGCACCCAAGGACAAAGTAGCTCAAATGCACTGCACACTTTTGATTAATACAAAGTATTTTGAAAACTTCAGTAATTTTTCTTAAACGATATGCAGGGTAGTATGGTATTTCGCAATGAACACGGCTCAAGAAGAGCAACGTAGGACACTGCCTCTTTTAACCGGAAAATTCTTGTCACCAAAAGCAGAACTAAAGTCTCTGAATTTAGCAATCTAAGAAGTTTGCTGCCATCAGGAGTTCCAGGGCTATGTCTGGTTTTATCGGGAACTCTGGGATTTCTGTGGAACTGTTGGTGTAACGGAACTTGTACGTGAAGTAGGTGCAGACCTTACACAGGACATGTGACCTGTTAAAGAGAAGAAGAAGACCAAGAACATAATGAAAACAAGTCTAAATTGGTGTGAACTTTATGCCGGGGAAATGCGTGCAATGTTACTACTGTGGAGGATCCACCTAAAGACCTAGGATCTACCAGTAGATAATTGACTTTAATAATGCATTGGACTTGTGCGATTCCAATTGTGCAAACTAATGAATGACTTGACTTCCGAATTGACCAGTGGACTCTATAATAGCCCAAAGGGTGACTCTTACAACACTGGCATTTCAAGGCCGCATAGATTAACTAATATTGCACATGACAGAAGTCTGAGTACTGTAACTTACATTACAATGTGTTTAGGAAACAAACTGCATCATTTAATGGCCGACTGATTCAAACTCAGTTTGCATTTGCAGCCTAAAAGACTTTTTAAATGTTATTTTCTTGATGGTTCTGATTCTCCAAACTATTTTCTATATGCTTTATTAGACAATTCTATCTCTCAATGAGGTAAAAATTCTTTGACAGTAGCAATAAGATGCTTGATAAAGTTAGAGCATGAGTGACAATCGATATCTTAATTTTTAGCATATTTTAGACCTGAAGGAACGATTTTAGAGGTTCACGTTCAAAAGTGTGAACCAATTTAAATTACACCAAAACCGGACATAATTTGCTTGTACAGTATCACCTTCTTGTATGTAGTAAGTAAAGTATCATGTGTATCAGTAGGACCAACTGTAAGCTACATGATAACTTACATTGCTAGGCTAGGCTACATCATAAGTAGCGTTACCATGCAGGATACACTAATGCATACATAGGATTTAACTTTACACCAGATATACTGTAATCTAGAGGGCTTAGTACACTGCAATAGGCATGGTGACGCTACACAGTATATAGGCATATTACTGCCAGATACTGTACTTTATACACAAAAGTACCAAAAACATTCAAATTGCATAACTTTAATTGCACAGTACACTATACAAGTATAATATACAAGTATAATGTACAAGTATAATGTACAAGTATACTACTGTACAAGTATACTACTGTACAAGTATACTGTACACATAACTTACATAATTTTCACAAACAAAACTTTCTCGAGGCACTACGAATGATGTGGCGCCCTTAGACTACAAATTCATCAATACTGGGATTTTCAAGCCACATTACTTTGTTTCACCACATTTCTGATAAATCACAAGCTCATCTCTGGACCGAATTTAAACAGACACAGAATTAACTAGAAGCACACTTTGACGTTATTTTGTTGAGATCTGCGCCGAATACTGTCCTTGTTTGTAAACCAGAATTGATATTTTCTTTGTCCTATTTTCCCCTTTTTTTCTCATTTCTACTTAACAGTAGAAAATCTTTTCATTCTTTCGTCTGCCCACTCATGCCAATAGCAGAAAACGGACTTAAAATCATTTTCGTTTCTCTTGCTGATTTAACCTAAATTTTTGGTTCTGACAGGAATAACACTTTTCAAGACTGCATTAGGGATATGACTTTCACTGTCAGTCACATTTCTGTAGCTGAGAAGATGTAAAGTCTCTCTGTTGCAGGGAAGTTTAACTACTGGGATGTTAGGAAAGCAATGTACAGTGAAAAGAGAAATTCACAGGGACAGGTAAATTGACATTGTATTATTTATATAGAAAACATTTGCTATGAAAGTGGAATAAGTAGGGTGTGCACCAGCCGTTAACAAGGTGGTGTGAAAGGGGGGGGGGGGGCTTGCAATGTAAATCAGCTCTAGTGTTACTTAGGCTTTTTCCTTCCTGATCAGGACTGTAATATACCATACATACCAGAGGAGAGACCATTTAAAGAAAAGTTGTTTGACTTATTTTAAATAAAGGTACCCCACTATGTTTGAAACAAAATCTCTTTACATAATGCTGTTACAGAAAAAAAAAACTTCATTTTCATTGTGGGCTGGTGTACCACAGTGGATGGTTTGAACATTACTGTTCAATCCCAATTTTAACAGTGTTGTAATGGACAAGTGTGCACACCAACAAACTTTGTAAAAGGCTGAGGAGGGGGAAGCATACTGTATATTGTGCCTTAGGGTAAGTTTACCATATTTTGGCTCTTAATCATTGGACATGATATGATGTTCACCCTATTCCCCCCCCCCCACCATCCATTATTTATACCTTAACTATACAATTAAAGGGAAGTGGAATATTGAGGGTGTTTTGGTGGTTTTATGTTTCAAGGATGATGTTCAAAAGCTCAAAATTTAGAACACCTCATCCTGAAACAGGATTTTTTTTGGTACAATTTCTCAGGAATGGTCCAACACCAGCCTTCCCTTCCAGTTCAATTCCAAGTAATATTATTACATCATTGTTTTATAAATTAGTAGAAGTTCTTTCCAAGTCCAAACAAATCTTCTTAAGTAAGGTTGACAGCGAAACTCATACTTACGGTATTTCTTTGAAATGAACCTCATTTGTCTCATTTTCAGCAAATTGACCTGAAAAAGAGAAGAGTGGAAGTTGTTTGAAATTTGAAACAGAGTGATAAAATATAAAAGAATAATAATATGAAGAATATACTATAAAATCATACTGATAAATATATAGATACTGTAACTCATGGCAACTGTACTTTCAACAGTTCTAACAAGAACTGGTGGGTTTTTTTGCCCACAGAGCATACAGTACTTAGTACTAACCAGTGCATACAGAGTATTTGGAATTACTTGTCAATGCCTGATAGATCTGACAATTTTCAAGGGTATAATTTACAGTTCCAGTTTTTGTATAGTGCCATTTCTTGAAGGCTACACATTTTGTATCTTGTAAAATACTATGGTTCCTGTGTATAAAACTGCTTTACATTTCCTACTTGTAGACAGCAGAAAAATGACCATTTTGCATCACAAATTTTGCAATGCAATAACTAGTCACTTATTTCCTGCATCTGCATCTAGACCTAAGACTTTCCAACAATTTTGGATGATCCCTAAAGACTTACAAAAACAGACTGTCCATTCACGATGGGATTATGTTGGGATTATGATGGGATTATGTTGACTTTGATTCTCCAGAGAGTATTGCGTGCAAAGCAATGGCGATCTTGACATATTTAAGCAAGACTCGGGGAAAATCATCGCTGAGACAGTTTGCATTTTAATCTGATCTGTTGGGCACTTCTGACATCAACTGTTTTGTCCACTACATTCAACACTCCCATTGTTCAGTCATTGTGTACAATAGAAACAGTATGAAAACACTTGCCAAATCGTCCAACAAATACAACTGGTATTGGATTAGCTACATGATAAACAAAGTGAGTGAATTACTTACACAAATGGAAATATGTGTCCAAAAAAAAGAGTTTAACTTTAACAGAGAATTTTAACTTTTGGAATGACAACAGAACAAAGCTTACAAGTACTACAGTACACACAATACGAGCGGTGTAGTATTCCATGACAGTGGCTGATGAACAATTGTTTTTCATACATTTATTAAAAGAAACAAGAAAGAATTGCTAATTTGCAGCCAACATTTGTGAATTTGATTTTACAGTAGTTATCGGGAGCTATCATTAGACTTGATATGGTTTATTATGTTTAGAAAATGTCAACCCTACATGCCGATTTATATCAGTTTATGACATGGTTAACTCTACAGAGCAAATCACAAGGACAAGGACCTCTTGCTTTATCTTGATTTCCATCCCACTTCTGAAATTTAACGATACTAATCAGCATAATAAAGTACTTCCAAAAACTACAACTGGTGCATGATGCTCATTTTGTTATCAAACTAACAACTGTTCAAGAGAATTTTACAACCCCACCTTCCCCAACCCAAATTGTTAATTTAAATAGGTTTATGTGAAATTCACAGCAGTTTACAAACTACATATACATCAAACTTTGATAAAAGGTGCATATACTGTACTATACATACAAGGTAATAGAAACTGTTTTAATGTAAACATGTCAACTGTCAATTCTATTTCATTCTTCTGAACATAGAATCACCCTAGAAATATATGTTTACCTGGACCACTAAGCATCGCCTTTATTGTTCCTGATGTCAACGCATGGTCTCTCTTCACAATGAACTCATGGCCATCAGAGGACACCAGCTTCACATACATTGCATCTGGCCCTTCGCATCCACCATACATCTTTTCATCATCACCAGCTTTGGTTTCGGCCATCTTCAATGTTGTATCTGTGAGAGAAATTGAGAGATGGAAGTTAGTTTTGCCACGTTACCAAGGTCTTGTGGTGGTGTTTAGTGGAGTCACTGCAATATCAGATCAATCCCATCTTTATGTGAAGCATTGTTCTCATTTATTTCATTAGTTTAGTAAAGTTTAGAGGCCCAAGGATCAGGATTTCTTAGAGTAGCTTCTTTGAGACTCTATCCATGTTAGATCATGGATGAACACCGGCTTATTTCAAGCCTTCTCTTTTTGATAAGTGTTCAGATGATAACAAGGCAGGGGTGCAAATTCGCTCCCACTCCTACTCCCGGGGCCGCCATTTAACGTCCCCATTCAACGCGCAAGAGGGTATACCACAGCATCTGACCACTATTACAAATACTGTGGTAGGTAAAGGCACCCAATCGACATCACTGCAGTGCAGCCATGATGTACAAAGTTGTTTCAAAACCAAGTGTAGAACAGAAACAAACCCCTTCTCCTAGAACCATAAATCACTGGACTACTAACATGGGATGTGAAGAACTTGTCATTAGATAATCCTGGAACTTGGAAGACAAGGGCTCCGCTAAGAAACACTAAGTAAGAATGTCTGCATTATTGTAGACAAAGGAAATATGGCCTAAGCGTAGGTTACTGTACAACCCACTTTGTATCACCAACATAACACTATTGCTAGGAAAGACTTGGTGTACAGTAGATTTACAGTAGTAACAGAACTTTAAAAACGTCCCGAAACTGTAGTTCAGCCTAACTTAGCCTAGCCTTAACAATAACAGTTAACCTAGGCTATAGCATGCCTCTTGTATATGTTGTACAGTACTTATGCAATGTGTTTACAGTTTCAGGAAATTCGGGTAATACTTGAATCAACGATCCTTCGAACGGTCGAATTTATACGTATAAAATGAGATTAAGTTCAATTACACTTCATTCTAAAAGTAAGGAACCAGGAAATGGAACAATGAATTGTCTTACTTTTGTTCTTAACTGAACGCCGGTTGATGCTGTTCGATTTCTGAGTACTATACGCAATGCGAATTCCAAGTAACCAAAGCAAGTAAGTTTATAGTAGGTGACCAGTTTACTTTGACATCGTTTGGTCAGTTATTTTCTGCTGTTAGGAATTATCCTCTATCACAATGCTAACAACAAAAACTTTAGTCTAGCGATGGACACGTGCTGGTTGAGACAAAGACAATTTATGAAAAATTTAGCGTACAAACTAGATTATTGATGTAATGAGAGTGTAAAATGGGAAGCGAGAGTCGTCGCAGTTTCCATATCACGGACGGTAGGTGCAAATCTGATCTGTGTGTTCGATCAGGGAGTTGTTATAGGAACTCCCTGGTTCGATAGTGAAAACCACGCCGGGCGCGTAACCAGCTAGTACCTCGGGGCTCATCTAATTTACCTCCTTGACATATGCCGTCCGAGAAGCGGTACGGACGGGAGACGGGGGGGGGGGTCAATTGGTCCTTTACTGAAAATAGATAAACTACTTAAGGGGAGACGGCGTTAAAGGATTGAGTTTCACCTTCCCCTCGATCCTTCCCCCTCCTCGCCCGGCCCTCCTCCCCCGTCTTTAGTTATTAGGCCAATGATGCGATTTCAATCAGGCCCAAGCCGAGTAAGAAGTGAACTATGGTCTCACTTTCCTCCATCAATCATTTGTATCATACTTTAGGTCCGAGAACACACTTCCCCTGGTTGGACCCTTACAGTCATGAGTAATATTTTACTACCCGTGGAATGATATCCTCTAGCCCAGTAGCGGAGCGTCCATACAGTCAGGGGGGGCGGATGCCCCCCCTGACGGACTCAAATGGACTGCTGGCGCCCTTTTCAGCTTTTTACCACTTTTTACTTATTTGCGATTATTTACTTTTTTATTGCGCTCTCATCTACCTATTGACATTTGTCACATTTTGTTGGTGTAATTTTCTGACAAAATGGCGATAACACCAATTTATTCGTTTATCTGCAAATTAGCAAGGCCCGGAAAGGGTCATTTCCGGCGATCTAGAGTGTATCTTTACTCAAAAATTTTTTGTACGCTCCGCGCCAACCAATGGTGGCACTCCGCTTAGATAGTGTCGAAAGCGCCCCTACAGACTATTCTCGCCCCCCCTGACCAATACCCCTAGCTCCGCCACTGATTAGTACTGCTACAATTCTTTAGTTAGCTTGCTAAAATTTTGCTAAATGTCTTCATAAATATACTTTCCTGATGGAGGCTCTTAACCTTTAAATCATTCCCATCCATTGAGGAGTGTTATACATTTAAATATCTCATTCAGGCAAAATGCTTTGAAGGTGACCGTGAAACAGCTGTTGACAACTGAACATCGGTGACCATTTTTGGACATTCTGGCATAT
>JXUT01144349.1:0-17397 GCA_000934455.1 Apostichopus parvimensis
TGACCAATACCCCTAGCTCGGCCGCTGACCCTGACTCAGACCGAAGGTGGTGACCTACTTGTTGATACTAAGTCTGCAAGCCCCAATGTAGTCGTATGATTGATGAGCACACATCGAACAACTGATGAGCACAAACTGAATGAATGCTTTCTATTAATAATTGGAGTTCTTTAAGGTCACATGCAAAATTGTAAGCACGCGACTACTTTACAGTTGTTTCAACTGGGTACAGTAGTTGTAGCAGTGAACTGCCCCATATTGCACAACCATTCCCGACTGCCAGCCAGCCAGCCAGTCAGGGAGAGGCTTTAAGTCGCCAACTTCCCCCATTTAAAGGATTAGTCGTAGTAGTTACAAGCGGAAAATTGTAAGCACGTGACTACTAACATTTCTTTCAACTGGGTAGTTGTAGCAGTGAACTGCCCCATATTGCGCAACCATTGGGGACTGCTAGCCAGCCAGGGAAATGCTTTTAGTTGCCAGCTTCCCCCACTGAAGGGATTAGTCGTAGTAGTTACAAGCGGAAAATTGTAAGCACGTGACTACTTACATTTGTTTCAAATAGGTTTTTGTGGCAGTGAACTGCCCCATACTGCACAGCCATTGGGGACTGCCAGTTAGCCAGTCAGCCAGGGAGAGGCTTTAAGTCGTCGCTTCCCCCACACTGAAGGGATCAGTCGTAGTAGTTACAAGCGCATGTGCACACAGACTGACCTTTCACAAACTTACGACATTAAGATGACCGAGTTAAGCTTAACACTGGCCGACACTTACAAAACCTCCTACAAATGTACCGCTTGTAAATTTTGTGCGTCTCGATATTTTTGGAGTTGGTTCGTGTATTTTTTGTCTTTTTCATCTCATTATGACTTACCGAATCTGTAATGCGAAGTCCTACAATCTGCAGCCATAGCTCCTCTCGTAAGCTAGGAGGTACTCCCCTTCTGGCAAACTGCTGAGATACGGCCATGTTGTCTGCAGCTAACACTCTCTGGCCAAGTCTGACCCTTTGAGTATCAAATATTTCTGGAAAAAAATATAACCAAGAAAGGAAAAGAGAAACTTTTCAGTATTTGAAAGCATGTTTATCCTTAAAGGGGGCGTACCCTTAGCATATCATGCTCGACACACAATTGCCTGCTATCCTCGATGTTACACGTTATCCTTGACATGATCATGTAATTATCACTTGATCTACCTCAATCAGAGCATGCCTTTATCAATATATTATGTAACTGAGACCATCTACAAGAGTATGACATACCAACTTTTATTACATGGCACACTTGGGCCTTTAACATATTTAATTCCTTAGTGTACGAGACTTTTCCGGATTCATCTTAAATGGATGACTCTTAACGTTACATTTTGACATGCATGGATTATAAAGCATGGGGTCCCAGTGAGGGACCATGGGATGACGCCCCTGGAAGCTCTGAGGTATTTAACAAATTGTGGGGATTAGAATGAAGCAATGAACTATCTTCAAATGGCACTGGATGTGCAAGACACAGACCACAAAAATCCCAATTTGACAATTTTCATTATCTTTCCAAAATATTTTGACCCACTCCCCAACACACACCCCTGCCCTTAACCCCAATGCTAGATAGTGATTTTACTAAAAAATATGCGATATTAAAAAAATTTCCTTGTATTCTTGGGAATGGGAACAATGTGCAAATTCATGGATGATATGTTGAAGACCTACAGTTGCTAAACATCTGTGTGAACCTCCATGATAATACCTGTGTCAACATTCATGTCACATGATCATGTACATACTAAGTACTGTACAAAGCGAGTGTCAGATATTAGTTTGTCACGTTATGTACAGCCGTGGGCAGCGTTGTCAAACACGTTTTTTAGTGTCGTAGATATACTGTATGAGCGTGGGACTGGGAGGACAAGCCAATTGCTGCTCATATTTCAGCAAAATTGATCAAACCGCGTACCTCATCTCAGCAGATAAAATGTAAGTAGGCATGCTCTTACTGAGTTTAGCGGGGCAGAACGAAATTGGTCCCACAATCTCACCCAATGGATGCGAGGAAAGTTGGTATCATGTGTAATAAAACAAGAATCGTTCAGCAGAAAAGGGCCACTACGTAAACAAACAAACGAGCCTCGCTCTCAGAACTGTATCCCATTTTTGAAAATGGTAGTAGGATAAATGGTAGGATCATAAATGCCGTTTCCATTCATCTTTGTACAAATCTGATCCTTCTTAATTTGTAGATATATATTTCTAGGAGAGGCACTGCCCAAGTTGCGGGCACCAGCCGCCACTGGAAACCATAGAAAAGATTAGCCCAGAGTCTTACATGCAAAGTTAGGTTATAGACACATGGAAACCATAGAAAGAATAGCCCAGAGTCTTACATGCAAAATTAGGTTATAGACAAACACACAAAAATGTATCGACAAACTGTAACTGAAGCTGAGAAGGAAACCATGAGAATGTCGATAATGATTTATGTAATATGTAAAGCAAAGAGTCCACCTGAGTGTCCAACTGTATAGGATATAGAATGTTAACTTCTTGACCAGCTCTGTCTGTGTTTGTTTTTTTTTGTTTTTTTGCTTTAGTTTATAAATTATTCAGTTCACAGGTTGAGATGAGAACATGAGATTGATTTCTTTAGACGCTGTCCTAAAGACATCGTCCCAGAGGGAATGAGCAGAAAAAGAGCAGAAGGAATGCTGAAAGCCGAGACAAAACTCCGGAAGTGCTCTCTGCCAGCAATGCATACTTAAAAAGTCTTGGGACTGTAACAGGCACTACCCGAAAAGCCTACTACAAAATAATGAGTCTGCTCTCTGCAAACTACGAAATATATGATATATGTGACATATATGCAAGATTCTATAAAACTCTTTACATAACACTCATATTCAACTCCCAAACTGAGAACTTACAAGAAAATTGCAACTCTTAAAACACCATCAGATTTGGTGACCTTTTTTGGAATCCCCCAAGTCCCTCGCAACACATAGCGAGTGCAATCTTCCAGGATACGTAGAACTTACCCAGTAAATGCATAATCTGCAAACTGCGATGCAAAATGGTCAAATTGCTACATGACAAGACAATTCCGAAGATGTGAAGCATTTTTTCTCTTACACAGAAAAAACTATGGTATTTCAAAAATAGCCAAACTTCAGAGCCTTCAGTATACTACTGCACATAAGTCGAACATTAAATTATTCCTTGTCTTAATTCCCCACGTTGGCTGTAACTGTAGATTTTTTTTCAAAAAAAAGGAAAGAAGGTTAAAAAATATTCCAACTATTTAGTACTAAAGGAGCCTTATATCCATACAGTTGCTCATACTTCCCATGCACTTTTTTTTGTATTGCTCATCTATCATTACGATCTTCCCTACCAATAGCAAGTACCACCTGAGTCCCCTGTTTTTGGCCAAAAACAGGGGAGATTGAATATCTACCAGAGTTGGTAATGCTAGCCATACTGAATGCTGCTCTGTACAAATTCATGATTAAACACACAGTGTACTATTTCAGTGGTCAAGCTAAACTTGCTAAAACAAGCTAAAACCTCACACACAGGAAAGTAGTGCTGGCCATTAGAGCATTAGTGTTTACAATCATAGGGTGGCTGGTCAACTAATTAGGTGCGCTCAAGGATGAATCCTAATGGCGATACTTGGGGTAGATTATGCTATCAAGTAACAAATTATTAATGCTCTACTGAATTTGAGGACTGTTTTTCCATAGGCTCATATTCGGTTTAAGCTTGCCCGACTATTTGATGTTATTTTGACACAGTTGGCACCCCGTGCTTTCCTTCTCTGTCCAAAGAGGATGTTATAATATGTATCACAGTTGGCATTCCTTATAACTTATTCAAATTTCAGAGGTGAGGGGGATTATCACCAGTTTGCCCTTCCATGTTGATTACATTTTTCGGACAAATCGTTATAGCCCCCAATCAAATTAGGCTCCTATGCCCATGTCTACCTTTAACTGTAAGTGTGTGCAAACAAATCCATACTCTTTCTTTATATAATTGCAAAGCCTTTCCAAGGTGATTTAAAAATGACAGAGAATGTAAACACTGCATCTTGCCATATAGAGTCTGAAGTGGCCAATATATAATGATACTGGCAACAAACATAGATTTTAATAATTATTGATGTAATCATGTTGAAATAAACAAGGGATAATGATCATGATATAAACCTAAAGCACCGGTACAAATTAACCATTACCCCGCCAAAATTTTTTAATGGATACCGAAAGGACTTCACCGATCATCTCTGACGATATCAACTTGCACCGAATATTTTACAGTGTCAACTTCAAACATGTGTTTTGACCAAATGAGTATCACAGTCTATTTATTTATTTCTAAAACATTTAACATGAAGTATGTCATCCATTAACAATCAACGGACGAAGAAAACGATTTCCAGAAAGAGAAAAATGAGATGAATCAGCTAGGCATCTTCCTCTTTCCTTTCTTCTTCATATTCTTCTTCTTTTCTTCTTAGGCCATAGCAAAAGATCGATGCTTATAGCCAAGGACTAACAGAGAGAAGAAATTTCACTACCTTTCCCATTTTTCATTCTGGTAATGTTTTAACAGTTATCACAGGATGCCAGGAAATGAACCCAAGTGCTTTAAAATGCCAAAAAGCTTGACTTATGAGCAATTACAATAACCGTAAAATTTACGAGGGAAACCTTTTAGATGTGCAGGAGATGTAGGAGTGAAGACTCCAGAAAGATATACAACTAGGGAGGAGCAGAACCTGGATTTATGGTAAGACTATGGAAATGAGAGGAGGGATCCGTGTAAGAACATGCCGGAGAAAGTAAAAAAAACTGTTATTGATGGCGATTAACAGTGACACCTTACGACAACAAAACATTATGGATGGAGTTAAGAATATTTTTCCAGTTATAAATTGTCCCCCAGGGAAATAAAATAGTTTACTCTAGTGACACTAAAAGACATTCAATAACCACCAGGGGGGCCACTCCCCCCCCCCCCCCATGAAATATTGAAAGTCCAGACAATGATATATCCAATCAGGATACAATCATTGCGACCAAATATATCGTAACTTTCACTGCTGATAGACTATCTAGTTAATATCGCAGGAATTTTTCATTTTTTTTCTTTAAAACAAAAAAAAATAGCAATGTATCGTATGCAATGACACATTTCGTGTCTATAGGGCATGTCCCCACCATATCTTTCTGAAAAAGCTGTCAGGTGTTACAAGAACGCATTTGATCTCATCTCTTGTAACATGACATCTGTAAAGAGGTAAAATAAAATGTCCAAAGATAGCCCTTTTTGTATCAATCATTTAGCTACTACAGTGTTGAAGTGATGTCAGTCTTGTATGAAGAGGGTTTTAACTATCTTAATTAATCTCTTAATTGTGTGGTTACTTTGGATCAATATATAGAGAGAAAAAAAACCTACGGTCAATCAAGTTTAATAAATACTAAAATAGAAAAATTGGAAACAATGTGTTAGGGAATAATCATAATTATGATATCATCAACCCCCCAAAGAAAGAATAAGTAGAACTAACATCACACTTTATTCTACCACTAACATCTTAAAACTTTTGGAAAGGCATAATGTTCCATGATCTTTGATAGGAAAATTTATCAAACACAGATAAGACTGGGGGGCTAAGAGCTAGGGACTGGTTAGTTTGGCTTGATGGAGTCCATAGCCAAAGCTAAGAGAGAGATACAATTTGATTTATATCCAGTTAATAACTAAAAACAAATTGAAGGTCAAGTAAGATACCTGATATGATCTTCACTTAAGACCCTGCTAATGGAACTTTGATGACCTCTTGATGAACAAGGGGGGGGGGGGGGGTGGAGGTGCAAAATAGGATTGACTTTGAAGTTGTCAAGGTCAAACCAGAGAGTCAATTATGTTTTCCTGAAGTGCTCTTTTTTATGGAAGGTGGCTGACCTTTCTGCTTTTCCCTGTTTCCTCTTCTTTCTTTTCTGTTGAATATAAGACTACCCCTCTTCTCATCCATTCCTGTCATATTGCTATTCTTCCTGTGTCTGTTCCTGTCCATGAGCATGTTTCCCTTGCCCCCTCCCCTCCCCACCCCTCATTCCCTGCCCCTGTGGTGAGTTCTGCTCATGTTCATGTTTCACTACTACTTTTCTGTCCTGGCTCTTCATATAGTTCTCATACTGGCTTTTTTACGTTTATCTATTTTTTCACCATTATTTGCACCACTGTAACATAGTTTTTTTTCCAGTACTATTATTCCGTATACAATGAGTACGGCTGCAACACAAACCGTTAGCTACATGGAAACTTTTTGAAAAATTGGGGAAACAAAGGACCCATCCCCTTTAATTATGCAATTATGTTTATTCATCGCTGCGAATGATAAGGTAATTGCCCTACACAAAGTTTTCCGTTTAATTTATCTCCCTTGACTATTAATTGGAGACAGCATGTAATGAAAACACTAGCCCAAATCCAGAACATAAATGCTGCCCTCGCATGAAACTCTAAAACTATCTCGCAGCGACACACTTTCCATTTTCAATGAATGACTGTTTATGCTGCATCATCAGCAGATCAATATCGGCCGATCGATACCGACGTTATCCAACGAGAATTTAGGCAAGCACTTGACTCGAGAGATTATAGTGGTGGGGTGAATATGGGGATATCTGTACCGGATCAGGTTTTATAACCTGTATATATCCAAAGTCAACGTACAAGTAGCATTGACTCTTAGGCAAGGTTACCTCTCTGAGATATAAGAAGAAAAAAATTCAAAAAAAAAGGGGGGGAAGGGAGGGAAATAAAGACTTTGATATTGAAATGAATCTGTCTATGATTGTCAAGTGGGAGGATTAAGAGAGGTAGGAAAAAGAGAAGAATTTATGACGGGCAATGATCATATAAGCTGAATGGGGAGGACTGTCGAGGCCTTGAGTGAATCTTTCGCACAGGATCGATATTAAAAAAAGGAGAAAATGTTGGGATGCAACAACAAAAGAAATTGGTCAGAAACAGTCAAAACTTTCACTGGCGATTCGTCGAGGTTTGTTCCCACTACAAATGCAAAGGTTCTTAGATACTATTTAATTTGCACTCTATACTTGTTTCATGTTAGGGTTCCAAAAAACGTTGCATCAGTGTTTGTTAGTGTATTAAATAAGCAGGTGTTCATCCTCGATCATCACATGGATAGGGCTTCAAATGAGCTTCAGTTGGCTTCCTAACACCCTTTGGGGATTACTAAACTAACTACAGCTCTGTTTCTCTATTCATGATACTACTGTAGTAGGGAGTTGCTGCAGCTTAGTATTGCTGCACACTGCTCATACGGTACCTTTCTAAGTATTTGCAAGTATTAGACATGTATCGTTTCAGGTTTTCCATGAACTCTTTGCGTGTTTTTTTTTTTACATTTTACTTTAAAGAATTATCCATTGGAGATTAAAATACCTAAAAATTTGGAACTATCCTGAAGTACAAATAGGCCTTTTGGAAAATGCATCCTCTCACGAAAAAAGACAGGATCGCAATTTAATCTGTTTTTTTCTAGAACTAGAGTTTTCTTTTCAAGGACAGTCACATTTCCAAATAGTTCAGCAATTTTTAAATATTATGGGTCAGCATCAGGAATTCTAAACACGAATATGGACATCGAGTAACTAAAACTTAGACACTGCCGGTTTTGAAGTGGAGTAAATTATATCCGAGTACTTCTGAGTACTTCAAGTTAGGAGTACCAAGTACCATAGTCCAAGTACTGCTCTTTAGGACCCGATTACAGCATATTTGAAGCCTTGTATCGTCAGTTTTACGTAAATAGTTTGATATGTAGGTACTCGTCCTTAGCCAGTACCGAGTACTTAAAATCAAGTACTTAAGTACTTAGAGTACTTAGAGTACAGTACAAGTGCTTGAGCATCCATTCCGAGTACAAAGTGATGAGTACCAGTACTTTGGCATCCGTGTACTCTTCGTCAAGTGTGAGTGCCGAGTACTTGCAAAAGAGGACTCGAACTACAACAATGGATACTGAAAAATATAAGAGATGAACTTTCTACTGACTGAAAGCAGACCGTGTTGACAATTTACAAATCTAATTACACTGAAATTGACTTTCCTGTCAAGGTCACTATAACTGTGCCAGGAGAAAGTGTTTTTGTTGTTGGTATTTTTGCTATCACTGTTGAAACTCACTCTGTGTTAATTATGTCTTGTTACTCTCATTGCAACTGAAAGAGAATAAAAATCTGACCCAGTACCAAATAAATTTTTACGATAATGGGTCTCTTGATACGGAAAACCCTGTCATATTTGGTCGATATTTCCTCACACCATTTCAATCAGCATGCAAGTCCACTCTGTACATTGCAACTCTTAGAGGTATGTGTGTCAGGGCACGAACCCAGCTGGACTCATTCCCTGGCTTATTAAGAGACCTTCCATTTTTTGCATGCATCCACCATTAGGTACCAGCAATTCTCTTGAAGGTACATCCAGAGAATACAGTATAGATTAAATAGAGTAGGATATAAGACCACACGGCTACGATACAAGACAACCTCTAATTTTAATTTCAAAGTTCCTTTCCACCAGAGATAATAACAACAACAATGACATCGACAAAAAGAAGTTTGAATGTCATTTGTAGATCTAATATGTAAATTATTGAAGTCAATATTTCTCCTCGGGGCACAAAATTAATCAAATTCCTGACATCCCAGACAATGAAGGTTGACTTAATCATCAAAAATCAGAGCAGAAACTGACAAATAATTATTCACCGTGTAGGCGATTATTCTCACCGAACATGTCGACTACATCAGCCAATAATCGCTCGGATGTACAAAATGATCACTTCTTTAGTCTCGATACACTACTACTGTACTGAATTTAGCAGGAGAACATAAATTAGCGAGGTTCAAAGCCCCGATTCCGCGGCGTATCAGGTAACCCGTCAACCACTTGTTTGGTACTTACATCAGAAATGCATCTGTAATGTTGATAAATTTGTGCCTGCTAGCAATTTCAATTAGAAGTACAAGGATGAGAGGAAAAACGGTGAAACACAAAACTTCAAAATATACAGAAATTGTTCGCCGTGGTTGTGCTACAACTCCACTCCTCGATCCCTTGTTTGTACAACCTCATTTGCTAGTATACATACCAAAAAAAAATATATGGCCATAAAGATTAATAATTCTGACATTTCTGTCCAATGAAATTGTCCAGTCTGTTTCAAATCCATTTCCTATGACCATGTGTGTGGTGACACAGTTGTAACACATGTGTTATAACATAGACACTTCAAACTTAATTAATGGTATATGATGTATGTAAATGTCATAACAGAAGCTGACAATAGACAACATCATTTCATCTTGTCCAGTTTAAACAATTGACCAATGATACGCATGTGTGGTTCTCACTCTATCGTAGGGTAACCATACTTCTTTGGTTGAAAATTTAGTTTGTCGACAGGAGAATTTGTTTTGTCTACAAAAAATGGCCCGGTACAATCCCTATTAACTAGCAACGTAAGGTAAAACCTGCCTTGCTGCGACGAAAGTACCGAACGAGCAAGGAGACGCCATTGCTTTGTACATGTCCTACTTTTCTTAAAAATACTAGCTTTACCGCAAATACTGAGAGCCCCCTTTGTACTCTAACAGGATTAAGTAATTCCTTTTCTATACATTTTCAATGAGATCTACAGGACACTGCACCCTTACATGCTGCCCAAGCTTTGAATTTATAATTGTATACAACGGTCATGAAGTAGGCCTACTACCTCCAAATGTTAGCCTGCTATGCCAATACTCTTCATACGTATTTTCATGCATGCATATTTTCTGGCAGGCATTTGATATAACCCCAGACATTGAGGGACTGTGTTAACTTTAATAGATAATAAGATATTCCAGGGAAGGAAAAAATGATTTGGAGAATTGCTGTAAAATGTTTCCTGAATAATATCAAGATAAATGTAAACCCTATTTTTTTTTATTATTCCTTCTCTTTGTGCTTTACTTCTGACTTTTATTGGTTATTACTTATGACCTACTGTAATATAAACGCTATACAATTTTAACATAGTTTGTTGTTAGAAATAGGAACATGCTATTCATTAAAAATCAAGATGGTCGTGGAAGGGTATGATCACAAAAAATCAGTAATTAGTGTTCTGCTGTAAACTTTTGTCTTTCTTGATGGATGCAAAGGTAATGATAACCCTAACCATGTGGGGGGTGTATTAATTCATTAAAAAGCAGTGAGATTTAATGAATGTTCACCTTTGAAATCCATTCCAAAGAAAACAGAAAAAAGGGGAAAAACGGGAGAAAGAAACAAGGACTGTGGACAATCTTTTCTAAGGATTCACGGTAGAATAAAAATTAGAAACATAGTCCGTTGCACAATTTATGAATGGAAATTTTAAGTTCAGTGGCAACCCTGGAATACAGAAAGTTCCATTCTTGCATATATGTATGTTACCACCACAAGCCTATAAAAGTTGTGAAAAATCCAACGCAAAATCAGGTTCTACGTACTGAAAACTTTGGGTTTTAAATGTTACAAGTTCTCTTACAATTCATGTAGAGTTTCTCAACTTGCAATTTGGCCTGCTCGGCCTCCGTTTTAGACACATTTGCACTTTTTACGTAATCCGGTCAATTTACCTACGGAGATCCTGCTCACTCTCTACCTTTTATAGATGAACCTACAAAGACGTTTTCCGTACTCAAAAAGCTTGTTAAAATCCCTCTTTCCATCTCTGTCTCTCTCTGTCTGTCTTTGCCTCTTTCTTTGAAAAAAAGTTTATTAAACGCAATATTAGTATAGTTCCTTTAAAGACCGGCAAAATTCAATTTATCAGGTTGAATATCCACTTTACAAGATAGAGACAGACACCTCGATTGCACCCCCATGATACTTTCTCCAAACATAATGTGATATAATTTCCTACAAGCATCCAACATAAACAAAGTTTTCCAATAAGAGGAATGTGATCCTGAAGCAAGGTTTAGTGCAATTGAAGGGGTTACCCTAGAAAATGTTATCCTACTTTGTTTTGACACTTAACAGGTTTAGCATAGCCACTGGGAGTTGTCCCTGTAATCCGTTTTGACGCCATTTTAAACAAACGATAATACTGCAAATTCCGTCCTGTTACGCATGGAGTGGAGAATAACAACTTTTTAAAACGTCCCCGTTAAAAATGTTCTTAAACAAACACGTACTATGTCAATGATAGGGCGATATTCCCTTGACCTTACACGTATTAAGAGCCATTTCGATGGTTCGTCCGTTAATGAAAAATCTGCCTATTTAGGATCGGTTAACCTCTCCCGGATTTAAAAAAAGAAAAAATGGTCACAGTAACACTCTGTAGTGGTAGTTTGTACTGTATCATTCTGGCATGATTGATACTTCGATGTCTATACAGTGTGCTTGTTTATTTCAGCTACCATACGTTGGCTCTGTTTAATGGGCTTTAAGTTTGCTGTTTGTTCTGCTTCAAAGTCAAATTTGGATTTAACGATCAGGAAATTATAAATATAAACATTATAAGGGCCTTTGAACTTTAAACAAGCACATTGCATGTTTACTAATAGTTTGTGGTTGTGTTTGCAACCTAGCTCCTTCCCCCCTCCCCCCTCCCACAAGATCCAAAACCCTTCCCAGTTTCTTGGATACTTCTAGCATATATTTGAAAATGACAGCTTCCAGGCTGAGGGGCAGATGTGGGAGGGGATGGCGAAGGTTTTAGCAGCTCCAGAAATAACTTTGAACCATTTGACTTACCAGCCTGCATGTCTGTTCCATCGTCCACTCCAACCTGAGACCATCTCGGGCTCATCTCCTTGAATTCATCTCTCTGTGAATTGGAAGATTGTGGGAAAGGGCAAGATATATAATATATCGTACTTTGTTATATAAGGAAAATCAAAAAGAGGAAAAGAAATGCACACAGACACTTGTAGAATGGATAAACAATCCTTTAGATTGGTGTCTATAGCAAACTTTTAAAACTCAGATAGACGATCCATTAATATGAAGTCTACACAAACTTTCAAGACTTATTCCTAGTCTTAATTCTGAATGGACTGTTCTAAGTTTACTCTTTTAAGTTTACTCTTCTCCTATACTTTATAGTTACATCAATAATGGCATCTTCAGCCCTGATTGTAATATGCAAAGCATGCTATAGCTCAGAATATTAATTATGAAAGTGTGGTATAGGTTTCTTAGACATAAATGTTTCCATAAAATCATGTTCCTTCAGACTTTATCATTAGATTTAAACATCAATCTTGTCACCAGCAATATTTTTTCTGAAATTTCTGTTACAGAAAAAATATTTATAATACAACAATCAACCTTGAACGCTGTTATTTTACGATGCTTAAACAGCCACATATGCATGTCATAGAAGCTAAATGACTTGTTGTTCATCTTATTTAACACACGTCAAGTTTGGTGACTTTATCCAATATTAGAGTTTCAGTTCATTTATCACTACAATTATCAGGCATAGTATCTATATAGGTGGGAAGTACATATATATATGAATCATATGGACATCTCACTATGGAGCTTTTACTCTGTCCTCTCTGTACCTGAAGTTCATTTGATTGATTTTTTGTTTTTGTTCTTGCTTTGGTGTAAAACACCAACTATTGGTATTTTGGGATTTTTTCATTTTCATGCTGTTTTGTTCCTGGTTTTACTTGATGTTGTTCTTCCTCTCATTCTGTTTTCTGTTCCTGAAAATGAACAAAAACATATAAAACTTGAATCTTACAAATCATAAAATATGAAATAAAAAACAGTGTTACCAGCTCTGAAAGTGACTTGACAGAATATGGAAGTTGCAAGAGACCCCAAAAGTTAGAGAGTTGCTCCGATGCAAAGTTAGGATTCTTTAAAAGGGTCAGCATGTCTAGAAAATCCTTTGGTCCATAAACTGGACGGAAAGAACTCAAATCTGAAAAAAATGGAGAAAGAAAGAAAGAATATATATGCATAATTTCATATTTCAATCTTGTGCTTAGTTTTCCTCATTTCTTGTTTCCTGCTAAACTCAACAGAATGTGATTTTTCATCAACTATGGTTCACTACATTGTTTACTACCTAAAGGGGCAACCTGATGACAAAATTAGAAAAAAATTCTATTTATATTATTGAACATTCTGTTTTACAACTGATGTTGACCATCATATTTTCTTGTTTGTGTATATTCTAACCGGCTTCACTCCTTTTCACAACTACTTGAAAAGCTTAAGGTGAATTCATCATTCTTTAGACTTGGATGCAGGGGGAGGGGATGGGGGATGGTGTATTAAGAGGGCCGCTGAAACCAGGGAGGTTGGGAGGACCATGACCACCTTAACAGTTTTCATCTCAGCAATGATTTTCCCACGGACATGGTGCTACTACAAGCATTCAACTTTATACCATCACAGAATATTTTTCCGACTCATGTATCACGCCTCTCAGTCCCAAACCTGAGCTCTCTGAAGACTGTACTGTTGGGTACAGTCCTGAGGTAAAGCAAGCCTACAGGTTAAAAGTGTGCACATGTGTTCTCAATCTCAACACTTGTTGAAAAGAGATGAAGCACTTTCATGAGCTGAGGCGATATGGCATTATTAAAAAAAAGAAACATTACAAAATATATAAATAAATCTAGTACAAAGCCACTTGATGTGCACATGGGTTTCCTTCCACTGACCTCACACACCTCATGATTAATCAACTTAAATATTATCATGAAGGAGTACGTGTGAGTTTCAGATTCCATCCCTCCGTGTCACACGATTGCAAATTAAGTGATATGAGTTGCCAACATAACTAAAAAGTTCCTGTCAAATATTTTAAATCCTCTCTCAAAGGCATCAGCCAATCACAAGTACGAGATGGATACCCAGCTGTGACTCGTCAAATAAAAGGCATGAAATTATCATTGACTTGACCACCGACAAAACAGATGCTTGACCATTGGAGATCAAAAACTGAATGCTACTGACTACAGTCAGTTCAAAGAACGGTTTGCTAGAGTCATCGTCGACGAAAGAATTCAATCCTCATGTTTTTTTCCGCCATTCATTTTAATTACTACATCAACTCCTAAATTAACTTTCCATCGTCAATGGTAATGGCTTTAATTGTTGGCAATTAATGCCACGATTGCATCTTGCATTAAATTAAGAAATCTCTGTTAAATTAATAATAAGGACATATAGGTCAGGTTACTGCGATCAGTCTTCTTTCTTCATTTGTTAGGAATTTTTTTTTTCGGGGTCAAATAAAGATCAAAGTCACACCAAACGAAATACCACGATGGTTGCAATCGTTCAAGGATGTGCAAATGTTTTTTTGTGTTTTTTTTGTTTTTTGCACTCAAATATGAAAGAGGCCTTAAAGTATGATGACTGCTACGTGACATATAAGCAAAGGGTAAAGCATTGTACGTTAATTAATCTACAAAGGTTTCCTTCAACTTTCTGTCCACTATTAGGCATTTATAGTTTTAATATTTGGCATATTTTTTGTTTGCTGATGTTGTCATTTTGATTTAATTATCTTTTCAAACTTGAAAATTACTTCATTGCTTCTAAAGTCATGGAGAGGAGGGATTCAGGTGACATAAATTAAAATTATCCAATTTTGAATGAATAATTATCTACTAATGTTAATAACGATATACAGCCTGCTATTTTGGTTCCGACTGCGACCTCCATGTGCTATAGCACACTGAAATGAATTCATGCAGCTCTTCGAGATTGGTCGACAAGTTTTTTTACCAAACCTACGTGAAGGATTCCTCACAGCAAGATTACAATCCATCGACATAATTAGTTAGACAACCTTCTAGCCACTGTGACCAATGAACAAAGTTATATTAAATGATTTGATTCGAACTTGAACATTTTGTTGCCTGGTCACTTGTCATAGCAGGTGATAATTAAAGGGAGGGGGGGGGGAACTAGCAAAATACAAAGTTTACATATAGATATTTTGTATTGAGTTGCTTTGAGTACACTGAACAATATTATTTTCCATATTTGAAAGGTCAAGCAAATGACCTATATTGCTATGAGATGGCAAGCTGTACATAATGAAGTGTTGAAATTTTTTGAAGCATATTATTTTTGAAGTCTCTGAATTTTGTCTGAAATAAGATACTATCATGCTTCCAACGTGGTAAATGGTTATATATCGCTGGACTTGTTTCGTAACATGAACCATGATTTTGCAATTTTCAATAACGTTAATTAAATCTCTCAATTTTTCATGAATGCGTGCTCCTTTACAGTTCAGTATGAACGATCATGTCTCGTATACTCGGTCTAGTGTAGCAATCGCCAATTCTGCGGTGACCTTTCAGACATTATGCAAAGGTGAATCCTGAATATCACATGAAATAAACCATCTTACAATCCATTACATTCAAGATAAGTTCTGTCTCAGCTAAGACTTGAGTCGATAAACTTACACTAAGTGGCAGTCGCTGCACATGTAATCGCAAGGCATATTTAATATCTAGAAGCTAGCTTGCAGTTCATCCACCCGAGAAAATGTCACTCTTATCAGCAAGGACGGGTACGAAAAAGGGTACGACCGCAGCTTACACGAACGGGCGAGGACGCACAAGGCTTTATATTTGTACAAATTGTCATGACTGTGATTGTCGGACCCTATTTTATCAGCTCAGGTGAGACACATACTTATCTGAATGATGTATGGTGTTGCTACCGGTCTTATCAAGTTTATAGTAAATATCACATACCAGGCATTTAAACACAAGCTTAATGTAAAGTTGTCTTGAATCAGTAGGAATCTTTTCATTCCTTACATCAAGATTGACATGTACTATCTTGAAGGAAAATTTGAGAGATAATTTATCGAAGTTCTTCATGCCAAGTCCAAAGGTTTTAAATAGTTTATACTAACAGAGTGAAGATATACATAAGTCATGTACAGTCCATCAGATTGCAGTCTATCATATGTATATATAGCATATGTATATATCACATTCAAGCTTAGCTTCGTGATTCTTTAAAAAAATATTAAAAAAATAAAAAATGGACGCTGTGTTTACAATTAAATCCCTTCCAATTAATAAGAATAATGAAGACAGCTCATTTTGAAGACAGTGATAAGGATATGTTTTGTTTCCAACAATAACTGAAGACAATATCTTTGTGTTAAGTACAAAATTCTATTAAAACAAAATTACAAAATAGCACTTTTGATATTCAAGCGAAAATGAGAAGTTAGTTTGCTACTTTATACATCCAATAACTGGTTTAATATATATGTAACCTCTTGATCCAGTCAGACTTGTGATATTGGCGAGGTTATCACGGTACATACAATGTCATTCAACTTGGCAAATTGACAGACATTACTTTGAGAAACATATATTCTTTTTAGTAGTCTCTTTGCTAAACTTTGGGAGCAATCACCGACTTTCCGCACGAGATAAAGACTGTAGCATTAAAAAATACTACCTAATAAATTGGCTTTATTCCCGCTGGATTATACACAACTTAATACTTCGCTTGTATAAGGTTGACATCTAATGGCACTGTAGTACACAAGAACCCTCTGTGAACCTATAAACCCATCCACAAGTCTCTCATATAGCTACAATATACCCCTGACTATTCTGAAAGGTTTCTCGGACAACATTATATACGACTATTGTCTTTACATGCGAAGAACATTAAGTGATGGCCAGCAGTTTCAAGCCATCCTTTTCCGTCTTATATTGCTCGGCCATTTCTTTGCTTGTTCCGTAATTCAGCTTTTAATAGCTGAGGTACGATAGCCGACTTCCTGGGAGAAATCTTCAATTCCCAACGCTGAATGAAAACCGACAGCGAGAGTCGATGAAACGAGTCATAATGCTTAAGGAAATGATGGTGTGAACATTCTTTCAACCCTATCAGGCGAAACCTATAAACAATTTAATCTCACAATAGAGAAGATCTCTTAGCTATTTGTTTTTCCAGTCCACAATTATCCTATCCGGATAGAAAATTGATAACCATCGCAAACGTCAGATGAATTGACTAAAATTCCACGAAATGTTATTCTTTTGACTGGTCCGCGACTATCAAGCAGAGTGCAGAAAATATTTACCTTCATTATTATTATTATTTCAAACAAGCATCCAGACGAAAAAATAAACAGTATAACTAATTTCAATTTGAAAATTACCATATTTAATAAATTAATATTAATTTGCTCTAAATTCTATGAAATTAAGAACTACAGTAGTTCCTTATATTTCATTAATTAAATAAGATGCAATGCATACCTTGGAAACAGCGTAAACCAGTGGTATGTGCCAAGGTGGGGG
>JXUT01144354.1:0-11663 GCA_000934455.1 Apostichopus parvimensis
CGTTTTTCTTCGCCCGACAAGTTACGTCGACTATTAATATTAGCTGCCATTTCGCAATTGTTTTCATAATCGATTCTGTAGTTGTTTGAACAGTCGCGCGTATGTGACCACAAAGTTGATTTTGAAGTTGAATCGAAAATCGCGTGATTTTAGTTGCGAGTTGAATCGCGTGTTGAATCGCGCAGATGTGACCCGGCCTTAAGACACGCTAGTCTTTGCTTTTCTCGGTAGCGCCATCTATCATACCACGTGATGTCAGAGCTCAGAGAGGACCTTTGGTGGGAACAAGGCCTCGAATTACAGTAACGTGGACGGTAAGCTTAGCACCTAATTCAACCATCTTGGCGTTAAGTAATTTAGTAGCAAAAGTTTTTAATTTCTTTCTGCCCCAAGCTAATGTGGGTCTACGAACTATGTAACCGTCATACTATAAGAGATTTGAATTTCTTTCTGACTCAAGCTAATGTGAGTCTACGAACTATGTAACCGTCAAACTATAAGAGATTTTAATTTCTTTCTGCCTTAAGCTAATGTGAGTATACGAACTATGGAACCGTCAAACTATAAGAGAATCAGCTTCATCGTTTTTCTATCTCTTGCTTAATATATGCAGGTTGATGCTATTACCTCAGAGAATCTTAAATGTGACCTTAGAACCACCGAGTACTCCTTCGTTGTGTACTACCAAGAGACGAGCGGAGGGACACGGGGTATTAAGCTAATATCAGGAAGCAACTCCATGGACACGACTATCACTGGACGATTAAGCCAGTGTACTAACTATTCAATATCTGTCAGTGTTAGGAACGCAGCTGGAATTGAAGGGAGCAACAGCTCAAATATCTACATACAGACGGATTCTGAAGGTTTGTGCGGCTTCACTAAACTTTAAACATATCAAAAGTGTTTGGCCTTGTTCCCCTTAAAACAAAAGACATTTGCATGTGGTTTCATCCAGTGGAGTTAGTCAACTAAGTTCCAATGCCTTTGTTCCGCTGTCCTTTTTTTTTCCTTCTATGCAGCTGCGCAGCTGATGCCAAACGCATTAAACGATCCTTACAAAGGCCTTCTATCAACCAACTAATTTATCTATGGATCAAAGTTAAACATTCAGCAGCCCAGTGCCCCTGTAACACTTGATTTACAATAAGCTAGGTTTAGCTTAGTATTGTTTGCATGAACCTGATTTATTTTGTGGTTTGTAGCACCTTTTCAGTTGACATTGAAATGAACGAGTCTATAGATGAATAAGATTGTAACAAAATTCAGCAAAAACGAAATAGCTAATTGTGTATACTCATTGTTTCATAATGACATGAGGATTTGGTAACGAATAACATAACATTTTCGTATTAAAATGTATTTAAAAATTTACTTTAAGGTTTGAGAGTTTTGTAAACCCTACTAATATGTTAAATGCAAATGTCTTTCAGCTTGAACCTTCGGTTCAACAAAAAGAAAATGTTTGAATATGAAATATGTTATCCTTGTATAAGCATGCAAGGGTATTTACAAAAAAAAAACATTAATACAGGGCGTCAATCATGAGGGGACAGGGGGAACACGTTCCCAACTTTCTTCAGTGTGGGGACAATATCAAATGTCCCCTAGGTTTAGTGACTGAATCGTGTAGGCGCTAGGCCTATCAGGTTCATAATGACTCATCAAAGAAATTCAATCATTGTGCCTATGAGATGAGTAGTTATTAATGTTGTATTCGCATCTGCTCAAACAACCCCCCCCCCCCCAACCCCACCCCGATGAAAAATAAACCTTTACAGTTGCGTTGAAATGTTAATAAAGGATTTCATGTATAGCGTACTTAAAATTAAATTAAATGAAGTACCGCGCCCATACACTGATCAGGCTATATGCTAGCCAGCATGGTAATGAAAGCCCGCAGCATTCGCTAATCTCCTTCAGTATTTTATTTTTCCTATTTTAGAGTATGTTGTACTTTCACGTTTAGAAGCGTACATGTAAATTATATTGTGTAATATGTTTGGTTAGCAATTCCATTCATGATAGTTTTAAGTGTTTTATGAGATAATTATATATAACATAGGAGTTCTGAGACAGATCAGCCGATAAACATAGCTAGTACAGTAACTACTGGTGCCACCTGTAACAAATGTTACCGTGTTACGAACACAAAGTAGTAATTACTGATGCACGTTTGTGGGACATGAACAGTAGTAACATGCGTTACAGGTGGTACCAGTAGTTACTGTACTAGCTATGTGTTTGAAGTAAAGGAGGTACGGTACCGCTTGATTCCAGTTTACACCTCTATTAAATTACACCAATTCGTCATGCCGAGAACGAAGAAAGGCCATGTTCGGGTATATCTATAGGCCTATTTATAGCTTTATACGACTAGATACGACATTTTACAATCGCTTATTAAATCAAAGTACGCTATGGCATTGATGGTAAGCCATATCCCATATACGCTGAGGGGAAGCGATATTGGGAATTTAGGTGTAACGTAATTGTTACGTTTGTGTTATAATTTACATATAATTTGCATGTTTTACATGCCAAAAAGGAACCAACGGGGGAGAAGGGAGTGCGGAAGGGTGGAGGTGTGGGGAATGAGCTGAGTGGATGGACCGTGTGAGTTTGTTATATAAGTCTTTAATTACCTGTGTAAAACAAGAATGATGCAGAGCTTATTAAATAACGTAAACGTCAAAGTAGCATATAAGGTTAAAGTGATTTTGGGGAATAAGTTGTTCAAATTTACCTTTTGGTTTGGGGGGGGGGGGGTTAATAACAAGAAATCTAAAAATTAAGAATATTTAGATGCAACTTCTAAGGCTTGGGAAGGCCAGTTCCGGCAATCTGGGATGCATTTTTTTGGCAAACACATTTCTTACTACTCTACGCGCCAACCAATGATGAAATTTTTAATTCCATTCATCATGTTCAAGGCCTTAAGTTACACCCGGATGATAGATAGATAAGTCTTCTTAATTTAAGGTTAATCACTTGTCAGATGTGACTTTTGTTTAAATATATTTATGACTGACATATCAATTCCGGGACCAAACAGAAGCAAACTTGAAGATTCACCCCTGGACACCCTAAGGCGGACCCCATCCGATACAGGTTTTGCGCCAAAGGCGCTCATTGTGTGCGCTACGCGTACACGCGTTCATCTTTATCCATGTTCAGTCGTTCATGTCCCCCCCCCCCCCACTATTCAGTTGAGATTAACGCCACTGCATACATCTTAATGGGGAGAATCCCTTATAATTAAATGTGTATACTACTGTTACAGATCCCAGGAGGGTGTTTAGTTTTACTACAACGAGATTATTGGGAGTACAGCCATCACCCCAAGTCAGAGTATCATGGCAGGTAATATTTATTTAATTATATACTAAGTAAAAATAATTGTGTGACAATTCACCATAACAACGCATCTCTCTCTCTCTTTCTGCTGTGAACAATATCATTATTCATTTCAGTATTACTAGGCCAATGTGTAAACCTATGAGCAAAGTACTAATTGATTCCAAGGTTGCTTGATTATATTGTTTGGGTTGGCAACTCTAATTTTTTACTTATTCAAACATAAGTCGGATGAAGAAGAAATTTTAGATTCATCTTTTTGCTTGAATCGAATGCGTGCATCATTTTAGGACTTTGCAGATGATAATTTAAACTACGAATTCAAAGGGAAAAGAAACATATATTTGACATTATATTGTGAATTTTGCATCGCATCATAATACTTGCTTATGTCCATACTTTAAAAGCAATAATATAATTATTGGGTGCGTAAGGCAGACCTACGTCTTCTCAATGCCCGACTCCCTGCACTCTACTCTAATAGAAGAAGAAGAAGACAACATACCAATGTACAATAAAAACTTAAATAAACCCCTGAAAGAAGTGTTACGAAGGATCGGACTTTATACACCCTCGTGCAAAATGTTCAGTTTTCAATGTTTTTCTTCGCATTGCTAGCAGTGTAAAATGAGAGTGTGAAGGTACAGAGGCCTATACTTTACTTATATATCTTTATTGAATGCCTATTAAGATTTATTGAGCATTTATGTTTTCTTCTTCGTTTTATGATGTCTGTCACTGCTTTTGACAGGGGAATCGTTTATCGACCTATGATTTGCGTTGTGACCCATCCCTTGGTTATACAGTAATTATAAGTTACTGGCCTAAAGGAGAAGACGAAGTATTGGTGAAGGAAGTAGATAACGCAGTGGATAACGTCAAAATAAGCGGTCTTAAAGCTTGCACCTATTATAAAGTAGCTATGGATGTCAGGAATTTCATTGGTCGTGAAAGTAACAACCAACAATTTGCCAAGGAGGTACTCACGGACTCAGAAGGTTAGTATATGCTAATTAGTTAATGATAGGGGAGGATTCGACACTGTCATGGACTAAATACAAGGCGAGCTTTACGTTTGGTTAATATCTCTTATTGCCAAATCTGGAGTTTGTTTAAATATTGTCGTAACACTAATTACCATAATTTTATTGAGACTAATGACCTTCATCTTCATGGCTGTCGGTGTTTGTCTCATGGTGATCCTGTACGTGAACTTCACGTAAAGTAATTAGCTAGAAATACACTCATGCAAAACAGATAGAAGATTTTAATGTTAACTGTGTACTTTCTATATTAGCTTTATCAATTTGGTATGAATTTTTGTTTTTAAGCAAAGAATCGAAATTCAAAACTAGTATCACGCTCAAATATGTGTTTCCCTGTGTAATGATACGTCAGTATATACAAACTGTTAAAATGAAACCTCTCAAAAAGGAGAAAAAGATGGTATTGACATTTCATCATTGCTTGATGTTTCCCTTATACAGACCCAACAACACGTATTGAATTTAATGTAAGTAGAATCAACGACACAAACTCGGGACAAATACAACTAACATGGACGGTAAGTATTATACATCTATGGTAAATTTTGTCACAGTATTCCTCTGAATTTGGAACTGAGAAGTAGCTCTTTTTCTTCCGTAGTAAAGTATTAATTTTTAACAAAGACACTTGTGAATTCAATTTCTCTCGAACGTTTGAAAGGTGACTCACACCTACTTAGACATGACTTAAATTATAAACATTTAATGCAAACGATTTAGAACACAACTTATTTCATTTCATTTCCAAATACACAATTTACAGTCGACTGTTGGAAGTTGATATAACCCATCGTGGCATTGAACGTTTTCCATCCTCACGTGAACTATAGTAAAACTTAGTATAAACATTTAGAGGAATTGCAAAATTCTGAAATTTGAAAACATATGTCGTATAATACTGAGCTCATGAAATGGAGTTTATTGATCTAAATCCTATATATATGGTAGAACCTAAATAACATCGGTGAAATACATGGAACAAAACACATTAATGTTATAATTATCAATATAACTTCGTGCAGGTTATTTGTACTACTTCATTTATACTAATCCCCTTACATCTATCTCTTGTGTTCACCATGCTCATTAACTTGTCTGTATTCTGTGCGTGTTTTTGTCCCTTCTGTTACTGTTACTTGTCATTTAGCCTTTAAAGAAGATCCTGCTAGGATCGAAACGTCAGGCCAACTTACTTTTACACACAGGATATATTTGCGTATGAATGGCCTGTTTCTGTATTTCTTTAGATACAACTTAACATGAAGAATATAATAAAAAATCGTAACAAATTACTAGAGACGCCGTTATGCACCCTGACAATTTACTGTCTGACTTCGAATTTCAAACTGATTATATTTCATCCACAATCTCTCATGTTGGGTTTGTTTTGGCAGACTGACGCCGTTTCGTTTGAAAACTTAAAGTGTGACCCAAGTCTCGGTTATGACGTCATTGTGCGATATGGAGAGAGTACCGGGAACATGCAAAAAGAGATTGTTACAGCAGAGGGAATAAATATACATACTTTAAGCAATCTGCGCATGTGTACTGAATACGCAGTATCCGTGGTTATTAGAAATAAAGTTGACAGGAAAAGTCAAAGTAACATTATGAAACATGTCATTACTGATTCTGAAGGTAAGTTTATGCATAAACATAACTTTTAATGTTCGTATAGTAATTATACGTTTGAGAGGAAGAAACAACTTTGAAATAGTTCCTCAAATTATCATTGGTCGAATTTTATAGTAATGTTGCAATTAGGAACTAGTTTCAAAACGAACGTACACACAAGTACCACATGAAGGTACAGTTCCAGAAGGAAGATCTATATAAGTTTTATACTTTGTCCATTATGAATATGTTCATCCGATGTATGTGTCCATCCTATGTATGTGTCCATCATAGGTACATGTCCAACCTATGTATGTGTCCATCTTATGTATGTGTCCATCCTATGTATATGTCCATCCTTTCTATATGTAATGGTATGTTCTGATTTGCACAATGTAAACACCATAGTCTGCGTCTAGAGATTAACATCAAAATAAGCGCTATTATTTTATCTGCTGATTCCCTCTTTCAGAAGTAAAAGTTAAACCAACCAATTTTAATACTTCAGACGTAAGCCAAACATCTATCGAGCTAAGCTGGCAGGTAGTACATGATTTTGTTCAAATATTACTAATTAATGCTTCTTTTTTTTCGGTAACACAAACACAATTCTCTAAACATTGACCACGTTGATGGATGGATTGAAGTTGATAGCAAGAGTGATATTTACAGCCCACCCCCCCCCCTCCCGTTTCATATATATGACGTAATGAGATAACAAATGTCTTCAATATTTCATTGATCTTCACCAAATAAACATTATACGTAACAGCTTATATTTGATCCCGTTTGCATTTTGAAAATTATGTTGCCCGGACGTATTTGTAATAGTTTCCAAAGAAGAAAATTTCAAATTTCAAAACCTTTGCGATTGCTTCAATAATTTAAACAAAATCATGATTGAGTGGTTATATTAATAAGCTTCGTGATGATAGGATTCATATACTATCAAATAGTACCAACATGCACCAAAATCAACTCAAAATGTTTCTTATTAGACACCAATAGTAAATTGATTAAAATGTTTTAATGAAACACAGTAAAAATAGTTATTTCTGTTATAAATCTATGACTAATGAAATTGATGCGTACTGTTGCAATTTCCTTCTTTACGATAATCGACTGAATGTGATTTAATTTATGCAAAGTATAGTGGTTAACGAACGACAACGTTGATAACATACGTGATTGAAATCATAAAGTACACCATTTGGCGTATACTATTAAAGTGAATACCTATCGGGAAATGTTCTCTTTACATATACAGTGACGATACCGATGGGAGGTGGCAAAGAGGTATTTTCTGCCAACCATGTAGTTCCCCTCCCCTTAGTCGACTCCAGTAAATGCTGCAGCCATCCGAAAACATAAATTTGCCTGAAATGTACAATTTACTCAGAAAATATATATAAATAAAACTTGTGAAATTACACTGACCTTTAAGTGTTTCAGGCATTATAAGATTTATGCCAAAGTCATATAGAGGAAACAAGAAGAAATCCCAAATGTTACCATACCATACAGACTTTTATTCCATTCAGGAGAACAGAATACATTTTCTAAGCCTTGTATTTCGTATTTGATGTCCGATAGCACATTTTATGATAACATTCAACATAAATCTTGATAAATATAATAAATATAATATTTGTTACTTAGATTGAAAGATTTTAATTGAATTTAAATGTCATTTTGCAGCCTCCCGAATCTTTGGACTCTCTTTCTATGGCATGCCATCCAAAGTATCCTTATAAGTACGAAATATCTTACAGGAGTCAAAATTTTAGTTCCGTGACGACCATCCTCGACCAATCACAGCAGGAGTATAAGTTTACGGATCTTGAACCTGGATCGTCGTATATTTTCTACTTGAGGTTGAAAAATTACGCAGGTCGTTCCGGTCCGTATGAAACAATTGAATGTAACACTACTGTAACTGCAGGTAAAATGCCACATGATAGTTTTTTAATAGAATATGCTTAAGTAGTTGAAATGAAAAATGAGGTAACGTTTATCTCAAAAATGTGATTTTGGTTTAATAAGAATGACTTTTACAACTGAATGTGAATCTATGCATATACTAGATGTAAATAACACAAATATATTGTTTAACCTGGGGAGAGGCAGGTGGTGGTTGTTGGGGGTAACTTTATAACCAATACCAGTCATGATGTAACGTGTGTAGATATTTCACTCTATATTATAGCATAATTGTCACATTTCTAAACGTTTGAAGTTTCTAACAAACTCGTTAAAGATCATCAGTGGTTTAAATATCATATTCAATACTGTTGGGGACTTGGGAATGTGCTTAATTACTTGTTTTACAGTAATACCAAACCTACCGCCTAGCCTTTCCCTAAATAAGTAACTGTTAATAGTAACAATATATCTGTTCGGTTTCTTTACAGATGTATTACCATTCGTTCTTGGTGTGACGTTTCCATCTGTCTTTCTGATCATATCACTCCTCGTACTGGTTGTGTATTTAATTGCTTCACCGAGCAGAAGGTACAATTGTAAAAATATCTGCATATATACATCATTCGGTTTACTGGTAGGCTGGGGAACATACACTATTAAGTTCATTTATTATGTAACTTATTACTGATTAAACATTTGATACAACCGTATATTTAGGTCGGATGTAATGTCACGTAATATGCTGTTATTAATCTCTCAATGAAACCAAAGGAACAAAGATAAACACAGCCATTTTCCAGTCAAATTAAACGAATTTTGTGATAGGTTTCTATTATTGCATCACACGTTTATGAAGTACAGTAACTGACAGTTCATGAGTACGTATGACTATCCCACTGAGCGCGGTCGACAGTTATCAGTAATATTCCTCTTTTTCAGATCAAACCTCCTTTCTATATTAAGTAATAAATGTTGGGCGATAAGAAGAGGAAGAATCCAAGATGACAACGGTAAGGGTACACTTATTTAATTATCTAACTTGAACATACAGACATTTTGACTGTTATCTGACACTGAACGTTCGCATAGGCATAACAAAGTGCTAACTTCTGTCACGCAAATAAGTCGATACCCCAGTATTCTACAAGTACTTCCTGAAAATTTCGGAATGTTTCCTACTTCACATGTAGAGTGATCCCAAAAAACAAACAAACAATGAATGTAAGTTATGTTACTTATCATTGTTTAGACATTGTTTACACCAATACATATAGCGGTAGATCATTCCGTTAGCGCTGTTATAACACAATGATATGATTAAGAAAACGATCTTAAACACCAAGCTCTGTATTTGGCAATTATCAAGCAATTTGTACAGTAACAACTGTTCATGTCAGTGCCACCTGTAACACATATCACCGTGTTACGAACACAGAGTAATAGTTACTGATGAACGGTTGTGGGACATGAACAGTAGTTGCTGTACCAGCTATGTGTATCGGCTGTCTTTGTTCCTCTTTTGGCTATGATGTATACTATGCATCACATACTGAAAATTATAAAACCAGAAATCAAGTTCCATGGCTTTGTATTCAATTTCGCGAATAAACCCCTTCGGATGGACTGCCGATGATACATGTTGTCGTTAATGACGTCAACCATCCTAAACTCAAACACATGGAAATTATGCAACTGGAATAGTAATTGATTCTTTCTATAACGTGGTATTGTTTTGTATTTTAATTTATGCGTAAGGGTCGACGTACAGTAAACCATTCTTGTAACGAATCATATCTCAAATTTTTGGGCTGCAGGATCCATTGAGGAGGAACATTCCGAAATGAGGACATTTGAACGAGGTCAACAAATTCCAAACGTTTGCAGCTCCCGTGGTAAAACCATCCACCGGCATGAATTACCGAGTTACGTTAAGGAACAACATTTGAAAGAAAGTGGATTTCATGATGAATACAAAGTAAGAAAAAAAGGAAGTTTATATGAATAACATGGGGGATAATATATGACTGACACAATATATTTTTACCTGTCCTGGAATGAGTTCATATCAAGCATATCTTTTCAGTCTTTCACTGTTTACAAAAAAAATTGTAACAATAAAAGCTATAAATGTACATAGCGTTGGCTTATAATTACTTGCCAGGTTTGTTTTGTTTGTTTCTATTCCACTGGCAAAACGATCTCGCCATGTGGAGCAATAGTTTTGATATGCATTTCCTGTTGGTAACCGTTTTCCAATAAGGAACTACATACGAATGAAACTGTCCGCTTCTGTCGGATACAATCATGTATATAAAGTACGGAAACAGGATGCCGTAAGAAGTAAAACCAAATTAATCGCTTGTTTCAGTTAATTGTAAAGACGCAGAGTAACCAAATCCACCCCCCCCCCCCTCTCGCTCCATACATCAATGGACTCCAAACTATTTATGTCTCTCGTGGTGGACAGCCCTGGTACTAAGCTTGGAGCGATATTTAATCTACTTTACAATAGATGCCTTCACGCATGTGATATTTGACCAATCCTATCAATTTAATTTTACTCAGGAGCTCATTCAAGGAAAGTACACGTCGTGTTCTGTTGCAGAAGCGAAGATTAACGAGAGAAAAAATCGATTCAAAAACGTTATAACTTGTAAGTTATTTCAGAATTAAAAAAAACTAACAGACAGCATTGTTATATTTTGATAAGCACATATATTTAGTCTAGTATTATTTCTATTCGTTGTATATCAGAAAATACATTATTTCGCAATGGGCTTAGATTAACTGACATGACTTTTTTCAATAATGTCCATCTGAATTGTTGCGAAGAACACCCTGCTAGGAAGGAAACGTCAGACTATCTGACCTGTACAACTCTACTTACTTTCATTGTTTGCATAAAATATTTGAGCTAATCGAGTTACAACTTTTACCAACTACCAATTCATTGGCTAATTCAAAACATGCGTTTTAAAATAACTGTATTCCTTCAGTACAAGATAGGTCTTCCAACATGTGTACCCGTTGATGCGAATTTTATTTCTTATCTAGCAACTCTTACTTGAAATGTGTCGTAAAATGAACATTCCTCATGTCCTCTGTGTGTAAATATTCCTTACAGATGACCATTCACGAGTAGTGTTACCCTTGATAAACGGGGACAGTTCATCGGACTACATAAATGCATCATATATACACGTAAGTAACCTCATGTGTACACGTAACTATATGTTACATTTCAACAGCATCATTTCATTTGTTCATGTTCAATTTTACTATGATGTAATTTTACATCATAATAAGATGATGGTTGTCTTTGAATTTCAAAAAACTCTTTAAGTTTCTAATATGACACAACGATATCCCTGATGTATGAAAAACTTTAACGTATGAAACAAAGTTAACAAAACTATATAACGCATATAGATGAATAGCGTAACTCATTATATGGCTGAGCATTACATGCATTGTGGAAGAGAGAACTGAAATTATGCCATGTTTTCTGATCAAATGAAAACACACTTTTGATTATAAACTGTGTATTCTTTTTCAATAAAATACTAGCTTTGATACTAGGTTATGAAAACACCTTTTGAAATATGACGGTATATTGGAGGGTTGCATGGTGAGAGATTAACTATGGTTGATCCATTCACCATCTGGAAAGTTAGCTGTTACACCGCCCTTCCCAAACACCCCCACCCCCATTCTCCGTGATGT
>KN897360.1:2174-14240 GCA_000934455.1 Apostichopus parvimensis
TTTTTTTACAGCTGGATGAAGATATTGAATTCATGGCATCAGACTTAGACAATGATGGTCTGAAGCGGTCTGAGCAGACTATTAAATTATCCAGATACATGGTGAGAGCAGAGACTCAGGGACAGAGACTACAGCTCTTGAAAATATTACAAGTAAGTTCAAGAGTAAAGTCTACCCGACTGAATAGATCAAATTTAGGTGTGGTATGAAGTAAGTCTGCAGAGAGAAGACTCAAGCTCTTGAAAATATTTACAAGTAAGTTCAAGACAAGAGTTAAAGAGTAAAGTCTCCCCACTGAATCGATCAAATGTAGGTGGTATGAAGTAAGTCTACTTCAGAGAGAAGACTACCGCTCTTGAAAATATTACAAGTTCAAGAGAAGAGTTAAAGAGTAAAGTCTACCCGACTGAATACATATAGAGCATTTGTAAAATGTGTTATTGTTTTTATTTTATTTTATTTTATTTTTTTTTAATTTTAGGAAACAACAGATTCTTCTTGTCTGAGGCTCTTCCTCAGTCATCATGGTTTAACATTAATATGGAGTTGGATGGTAGACCTCGGAGAACACCCTCAGGAACTTAAAACACAGGTAAATCAAAATATTATGTATGGCTACATAAGCAACAGCACCATTGTCACGTTTATGTTCCTGCCCACTAGGTGTGTCCTTCTTCTCTACTTCAGTATATTGGCTTTAGTGTGTTTTATGTCACATAAATACATTTGCACCTTGGTGGACAGTCAGGACTATGTGGTGGTCAGTTGAGGTTATAGAGGGCGCAATACTGGTGTACCTTTAGTTCACTGGTTTCGACGAAGCCATTCTAGCCCTTAAACTACTATCAGGATACTTTTGATACAAAAATGGAAAATGCTAATTAAAAGTTTAATCTTTGCCCATATCTCATCCCAGATTTTGAAAACGCTACGGAAGTTACCTATAGCAACAAAGAATGCCCTGGAGGACAGCAAAGTGCTCTCCATAGTCGAAAGGTGGGCCAAGGAAGAATCTGCCAAAGCCGATAGCGAAACCTCTTCCGCCGGCGGCACCCCGACCCGCAAGCTGGGGACAGACAGCCCCACCGAGAAGCTAGGAGAGAGCAACAGCTCGGAGAGCGAGTCTGACATGGAGAAAGCCCCAAAGAAGAAGCAGCTGAGGCAGGTCGTCTTGGAAGCCACGTTGGAGAATAAGGAAGGGAGAGAAGCGGCAGGGATTCAAGAGGCAGGGATTCAAGAGGCAAAGGATGAAGTCAGCGCAGAGGAGGAGGGAGATGAAAAGAAGGAGGGAGATGTAAAGGAGGAACCAGATGTGGGGACCAAAGAAGAGAAGGACTCTGCCGAGGGCGAAGCCGAGGTCAAGACGGAGAGACAGGAGGATGGCAAGGTCGGAGAGGAATCAGAGAAGAAAGAAGATGGGGACGAAGATGGGTCAGCAGAGGTGAAGAAGGAAACGGAGGAACCGATTAAGAAAGAAGAGAAGGAGAGCGAGGAGGAGGAGGATAAGACGAAGGTCAAGGACGAGAAGACGACAGAGGGTTCAGCTAAGGTGGGCACTGAGGAAACCCTGCCAGAGAACGAGATCTCAGACATGGCAGAATTTCTCTTGGAATCCTGGAGCACTCTCAAGGTGAGTACAGAGGTGGCCTGGGGAATTCTGGAGTAGGTTTTTAAAATGGCAAATGTTTGGTTGTCGAGAACTGTGCTCGATGTCAGTGTTTTGATATGATATTTCATGGAACTGGAAATGGGAGAGGGGAAGGGAAGGATTTGTGGGTAAGTAGGGGGGTCAAGGGGAGGCTGTGTGGGTATGATTATTTTCCCTTTGTTAGGTTTGTATGTGCATTTATTTCTAGCAAGATCATTTAATGTACTAAAGTAAATTTAATTCAATTGTATTTTTATTTTGTTTTTTGTATTTATTTAGTTTTGTGTATGTATTTGTATTTATTTGTATTTGTATTTTTTTGACAGGAAATATATAGAATTCCAAAGAAGGAATCCGACAGGGACAGAGACAAGGAGAAGGAAAAGGAGAAGGAACGGGATCGCGACAGGGACAAATACAGGGATCGAGAGAGGGACAGGGATAGGGACCGTGACAGGGATAGAGATCGGGACCGTGATCGGTACAGGGATCGTGACAGGGACCGTCACAGAGACAGGGATAGGGACAGGGGTCGTGACCGGGACCGGGACCGAAGAGACGATCGGAGGAGAGATCGAGACAGGGACAGAAGTAGGGACAAAGACAGGGATTACAAGCGGAGAAAAAGGAGCCACTCTCGAAGTCCCGAGAAGACTTCGGGGATGATCAGCTCTACGTCGTCCAAGGACTCTCCCGCCGGACTAAACTCAAAACTGGCCGAGACGGTCGAGAGAAAGGACGAGCCCACCATCATCATCACTCCCGAGAAGAAGATCTCCAAGGAGGAGCGGAGAGCTCTCTTCGCCAAGAGAGTCGAAGCGGAGGAGCGGGAGAAGGAGATCAAGAGGCAGCAGGAAGCGGAGGAGCATGCCAGGCTGGTGGCCGAGGCGGAGAGATTCATGGCGGAGAGGGGTCTCGTACCCGGCTTCGTCGACGAGAACGGTTTCCCCGTGGTCCACCCAGGGATGATGGTGGACCCAAACAACCCTCACATGATGCTGGACCCAAATAACCCTCAAATGATGATGGCCTTGCAACAAGGTATGGTACCACCTAACATGCCGCCGATGCAGGGCATGCCCCCGGATGGCATGATGCCGCCGGACCAGTTCCACCCAGATATGATGTCCCATCCCATGGAGAACATGCACCCCGGGTTTGCAGAGGGTATGCTGCCGCCACCAGGCCACATGGACCCTAACATGCACCTGGATGCCCACATGATGGGTATGCACCCGCCTCCCACTGGCCATATGGACCCTAACATTCCCCCAGAATTGAACCATGCTCAGTTCCCACCACCACACATGGATCCCAACTTTGCTAATATGGTTCCACCACCACAACACCAACAACAGCAACAGGCTATGATGATGGAACCAGAACCATTAACAATGCACCCTGACTACCTACCACCAGATTATGACCAAAGACTTAACCATCCCGAGTTTATGCCACCATCCCAGCAACAACAACAGCTACAGCAGCAACAGCTACAGCAGCAACAACAACAACCTCCTGCTGTGGTGGTGGAGCAAGGGATGCCAGCTATGCAACAACAAGCCGGGCTTCCCGATATGATCTATGCTCCTCCGACCCAAGAGCCCGTCGTGAGTGCGCCGGCTATGCCTCAACAGTTTCTTCCGACTCCTGGGCAGGTCTCCTCGTCGTTAGTGGCGCCATCGTCCTCTGACGCTAACTTAATGCCTCCTCCACCAGCCCCGCCGAGGAAGGCAAAGAAGAAGAGGGTGACCTTTGACCCGGACATCCCAGACGACGAACCTTCCACGACGTCCGTAGACACACCGGGTATAGGACAAGGTCAACAGAAGGTGAGAAAAAGTTGCCACAAGTTATTTGACCGGCTCGGGTCCTCCCTATGCACTAACATGCTAATGATTGGATATGACTAATGAATCGGTACAGCGAAATGCAAAATATATCACCAGGGAAAGAATTCTGGCAATAGCCTAACACACTGTAGCATACTCAAATTGGAGCCTATACCGCAATTATTTTCTCTGGATTTTCATAAAGTCCCAACATTAGCTTAGATAGTCTTTGGGACATCCAAGTCCCCACAACTTTCAGGCCCTAGGGGCAAACCCTGCTGGCATCCCTGTTGTTATCAAATTGTGCAGTGACTCAACATAGAATTTGTAGCTTGTGAAGTTGATTTGTATTATATCAAAAAAATGAAAGATCTTACAGTGACTGAATGTCACCGAGAGTATCTATCCCTTAAGTTTGCTAGAAGAAAAACAAACACTTTACCAGAGTTAAATACGGTGCATTCATTTATCCAGAGCCCCGAACTACCCTCTGATGTGCTTCTGTGGAATCTAGAACGTCGCCTGGCTCTGTTGTACTATTAGAGTCTCCTCCATATGATAGAATGGTTAATTCGATATTTGGTGTTACCGTAATTCCAAGTAGGTCGCTATCATTCATCTCTCACGTTTTTTTTCTTCCTTTGCAACAGTTTGCCCCTGTGGGTGCTCAGGTTACCTCATCGTTTACCCCTCAGACACCTCAGGTACCATCTCAGCCCAGAGCTGGAATACTGGTGAAGCCAGCGGTCAGCCAGGCCAGTGTGACCCCTGGTGTAGCAGGTCAGGTGGTCCAGCAGAACCCAGGAGTTGTCCTTCCAGTAAACCAGGGTCTACCTCAAACTGTGAGTAGTGCTCTTGCATGTTAAGACAAGTCTGACACAATGGGTCTTGCCCTCCCCACCCCCTACCCCCCCCCCATCCTCCATCAACCTAACTAAGAGACCTGTGTGGTGTTACAAGCACATCACTTATATCCCATTATCAAGTACTTGAATGGTTTAATCTTATTTTCAAAAATTCTGTGCACCTCAAATTTAAATGCAAATGTTTTATTGTTTATTGGCAAAACTATGACTAATTTCATTATTCCTGTGGTGCCATGTTTGTGTTTAAAGTTTATTACAAAAAAAGTCTCTTTTTTTCTTTAAATATTTGTTTCTTAAATCTATGCGGGTTTGATTGTCACCCTTTGTGTTTTCTTGCTTCTGCAGACTCAACCACCTGCAGAGACTACAGTGACCTTTATGACCCCAGATGGCATGCTGGTGACACAAACCATCCGTCCTATTAACTCCAATGAAGCTATGCAACCTAACCTTGTTCACATTCAACAACCCTCCCAGGTGAGTGTTCAGCTTAAACAAATGCCAAATATCTAAGTTTGCAGTTTCAACAGTTCATTCATATTCTTTGCATTAGATCGTAATACTCATAAATGCCCCCGTTCTCCCCTCCCAAGAACCCCTCCTACCCTACCCATTATTCCCCTGTCCTTTTTAGATCTGAAGGAATTCCAACAAATTTTAAAGAGTTACATCTTTTGAGACTGCACATTTTATCAAAAGTGTGATGTTGTTAAACCAACGGGTGAGAAAATCTCTGTTACCCTCTTCGTTTGTATTTACATGATGGAAGTTATATATAGCTAATGCAATATTTCGCTAATGTTAATATCCTTTCCAATGTAAGCAATGACATGCAGACACTAACAAATTAAAATGTGAATTTTGGTGTGCTAGTTGATGTCAGCTTTGTTCCTTTGCCCATAGAAAGAATTGTCGACAAAACCTGTGAAGCTTCCATTTAACCCCATGAAATAGATGTTTGATTGCGGATTGTACTGATAATAGCCTGCTTATATGTTGGATTATGTCATAGTAATCTCTCCCTCATCACCAACCTTTACCCCCACTCCCACCCCCCCCACTCCCACCCTTCATCACTGGTTCTCCACTGGTCTTTCTAATGTGTATTGTGTAACAATCTTTCTCCTTCCACTGTATTTTGTCCATTTCAGTCCTTTTCGACCTTTTGTCCATTTCGTCCAGTTTTTCCATTTCGTCCATTTTCGTCCTTCTGTCCATTTCGTCCTTATTTCGTCCATTTCGTTCCATTTCGTCCTTCCATTGTATTTTGATAAATGTGTCACTTTCTCGCCAACAGACACCTGTCGAGGACATCCCAGCCCCACCACCAGCTAAGACACCCAAAGCAAGACATTCAGGCTTACCACCTCATTGGAAGACAGCTAAAGACGCACAGGGAAAGGTCTATTACTACCACTCCAAAACGAGGTATAGTCTTTAGGAGTCTCAATACCTCACTCATTGATTACATTTTATATCAAGTGTAACTAAGTTTGACATTGTGAGCTGTGTATTTGTGAATATGGATGGGAAGCCTTGAAAATGTTTTAGCTCAGATAAGTGCATATAAAACTGATGTGAATCACTCTGTTCCCTACAGGAAACCAGTTCCTGCCTTGACACGCAGGTGTCCGAATCAAAGCTAATTAAATCATTCATACTCAACAGAAAACAGAATCCGACCGCTTGCCCCCAATGCAACATGATATTAAAATGCGGGAAAAAAGGGAAAACATATTTATATAATGTAGGTTTTGCGAAGGTTATTTGTAACGGTAGGAGAGATGATTTCACGAGGAGGTCGGTCTACCCGAGGCGATCGGTTACATCAGTAAAAACAGTTGTTAAATAGTTTTAACAGTTCACCCGTAGAAGGCACAGCACTGCAAAGTGCAGTTGTTGCATGAGAGTTATGGTTTGAGTGCGATAATATTTAATACCAAGTCACTTCTTCAAGTATGGAGTACAGATGTACCCAGTCGGTTAACCATCGGCGAACTTGACATTCGACTTTGTCATTGTTGTGGTTAATGCAGTGGACTTGTGATCTAAGGATTACAGGTTCGAGCCCTGGCCAGATCATTGCGTTGTGTCCTTGGGCAAGGCACTTAATCTCCATTGCCTCTCTTCACCCAGGTGTATAAATGGGGACTTGCGAGGTGACTTGTAATATAGTTGCGTGCGCCGGTTTATGGCCGCACCCTATGGGAAGTTCCCCAGGGGACACGTGGCTGTGGTGCTCTGTGGTGCCCCAGGAGAGATTGTTTGAATTGTGCACACTTTGGTGTGTAGGTGTGACAAGTTGCCAATGACCAGGGTTAAGTACAGCACGGTGAGACTTTGTTGTAAGTTGCGCTATATAAGAACTGTTAATTATTTTTATTATTATCATCCAAACAGACAAACTCAGTGGGATCCTCCAGAGTGGGATGACACAGATGAAGACGCAGACACCATGGACCTAGGCACGCCAACGTACGACGAGAAATCCAAACGCAAAACGACGACCGCAGCAGCGGACACGTCCAGCGAGGACGCCAAGAAGCTGAAGGATTACTTTAGGTCAAAGGTCAGTTGTAATCCATCCATCAATAGTGTGGTGGTAGAGTGAGCAGGGGTAAAAGCAAAATTGACTGGAATTGATGAAACAGTTTGGTTTTTGGACAGGAAAGAGGTTTGTAAAAAAATGCAAATAAACTGATATAAAAAATGTCCTGAGGTTAGGGTTGGATAAACCAGCTGAGATAGGGCTGGTCTTCATCTGTCCTAAAAAAATAAATATTAAAAAATATGTCTTATTTGTATTTGCTTTTATTTTGGCTTTATTTTCTTCTTCTGGCCTTGAGTTTGAGTACAAAAGCTTGAATATAAAGATGTAAAGTATATAGTATAGTATATAGTATATATAGTATATAGTATAATATATAGTATAGTATATGTAGTATATAGTAAGGTATAAAGTACAATCACCAGTAGGAGTAAACAACATGGAACAAGAATAGACAAACACATATATGAATGAAGTTAACAACATGAAATAGATTTTTTTTTTAGGGATTTCTTTGTTTTTTTGAGGGATATCACTCTATTATCTGAAATTAATAAGATCACATCTTGTTTTATTTCTGTCCCATGCAGATGTCTCACAATGTTGTGTCGTATCTGAATGGTTATCGCAAGCCTGAGTGTAAACGGGGTCGGATACAGACCACAGAAGACTTCAAGCACTTGGCTCGAAAGGTGAGTACACACTATAATTCATTTTGTTTATTCTATTACTGCAGTTAGAAACTGACCATGCTTGACATCTGTGTTGTTATGGTGTTCATCTATTACTGATGTTAGTGATTCCAAGCCTTGTAAGTGCACGTTGCAGCTGGTTATTGAAAATTCATATAGAAACAGTGACCATGCTTGTCATCTATGTTGTTATAGTGTTCGTCTATTACCGATGTTAGTGATTCCTAGCCTTTTTAGTACACGTTGCCGCTGGTTATTTGGTATATATGAATATTCATATTGAAACAGTGACCATGCTTGTCATCTATGTTGTTATGGTGTTCGTCCATTAGTGCTGTTAGTGATTCCAAGCCTTGTAAGTGCACGTTGCAGCTGATTGATGGTATATCTGAATATTCATATAGAAACAGTGACCATGCTTGTCTTCAATGTTGTTATGGTGTTGATCCATTAGCGCTGTAAGTGATCCCAAGCCTTGTAAGTAAACGTTGCAGCTGATTATTTGGTATATCTGAATATTCATATTGTTATTGTCACTATAACTTCTATTGATAACTTTTCTCTCATTTTTTTTCATATTCTTTAAACAGTTAACACATCACATCTTGTCCAAGGAACTTAAAAACTGCCAAAATATAGAAGAACTCGACGTGAACGAAAATGTCAAGCACAAAGCCAGGGAGTATATCAAAAAATACATGTCCAAGTTCGGATCAGTCTACAAGAAAGAAGCCTCGGATTTATGATGAAGATTTGCTGGAGTTATCATCAAACACTCTAGGGACTCACCAGTCGAGCTGCCTCCCGGCTCAACGACGACGGCAGAGAGAATTCACATCTGGATGCGGAGTCATGTGACCAAACACAGATGTCTGTCTACAAAGCATATGTGTCACGGATGTATCGATGAAAGTCGGGTCTGGTAATTCCTCTGTCTGTGGCGACAGAGAGAATTCATTTCTTCTGGATGGAGAGTTTTACAGCCAAACTCATTGTCTGCCTACAAAACTATGTAATGAAATACAACACAGGTTTATCGATGAGAGTCACGTCTCGTAATTCCTTTCTCTGTGTTTAAATAATGCCCACCTATTCTGGTATTAACCAGGGAGAGACCTGTTTGATTGATTTGTCAGGGTTTCATCGTAGAATCGTCCTGCGGACACTCATGAAGATGGCCATTTAAAGCAGCTTTTTGCTCTGAATTTGGTCGTTTTTGATACTATTTCGATAGCTTTCATCTGATAACGTTATTAATGCGACTATTCAATTTTCATTACCAATAATGAGTAAGAAGAAAAAAAATGACCATTTCCTCTTTGCCATGTGCTTAACATTGATAGAAAAATTTGTTGACAAGTCTTCAAGAATTGTCATGAGAGTCCAGATTGTTAAGAGAGATTGAGCAAGGAGCCTGTCGATTGAAATAGTTTGATATTGGCAAGCAATGTTTCCTTTGCTATACACTACATCTCTAGTAATGTTTGTTGTCAAAAGGGGTTGTGCTGTAAGGTCAACGGAGGTTCGACGAATTTTTTAACGTAAAACGTAACTACTGTTCGTTTAGAAGTCTCTTACTCTGGTCTCTTGAAAAAAAAGGAAATTGTATTTTGGATGATATGGAATAAGTCTGACAATGAGATCGCTTAAAATGGAGTTTTGATGAAGTTTGCAAATTTAGATGTTTTTTTTTTTTCTTAAATCTGGGTAGGAAATAAAGGTCATTTCTTTACCTTTGAAAACACTATTATAATATTAATGTGGAAATTAACTGGTAATAATTTGTGTGATAGATGTAGTAAACAATAATGACCCTTAATCCAGGCATCAGCTTTTTCCGCGAATTCGCGGAATATCCGTGATATCTTTTCTACCTCGGGGACAAAAACTATTATCCTAACACACTGTAGCATACGCAAACTGGAGCCTATACCGCAATTTTGCAAAGTTTCGTGATTTTTTTTTTACCACAGGCTCATCCCTGTTAATCAGACAGTATCTCAATAAGATGGAATCAAATTTTATTTTCAACTTTTGAAAATGTGACGACATTGGTTCATGCAAACAGTATACTGAATATTCATATCCCAGGTTAGTGTTCTTTTACCACAACTGATTAATACAAACTGTTATACTGAAAATTGAAACAGTATACCGACAATTCATATCCCAGATGTCGTACTCCAGAAAGAGTTAGCAAAGTAGATTTGGTTAAAAGACCATACACAGCTCCAGAATGGAACACACCAAAATAATTTTTAAGGAGAATAGAAATATAATATTTTTTGGAAGAGGTTGGCATTTCAATTTGATAAAGAGAGTCGTAGGTCAGTATATAGGACAAAAGTAAAGAGCGATGCAGTGTTTATCATGTGACGAAGCGGCCGTCATTAGTGACGTCTCAAATTGTTTGTTAGTACTACTACTACTACTATTGGTATGAGATGTAGTTGTGATGAGACGATAGATATCCGAATTTGAAAGGGAAGGTTTCTACCACAGATGAAAGGAATATTAAACAGATTATGTATTCAAATGGTTTTGGTTTCCCCACTTTTTTCTGACAAAAACAAAAATATTGAGGAAACACGAGAGATGATGATACTTTCATTATAGTTGAAGCAAGAGGAGAACAAAAAAACAGATAAAAAGTGGTGAAAAGTTGTAAATAGAAGATTATCTGATATTTTTTTTTTTCCTGGTTCCGTTGGTTTTTTTACCGTTTACGTCTCTTCTTAAACTCATTCTTTTAAGTATGCAGGAAATCAATTTTATTTGTCATTTTGACAGAGTGTGTTGAAGATTTTTATGTGAAAATGAAAGAAGAAGAGGAAGAAGAAGAAAATAAAAAAGATGAGCAAAATTAATGTTATGTGGTGACATTTTTACTTTTATTGTACACATTGTTGACATGTTTATGATATTACATTGGTACAACTGCCAATGGGCTAGTTAGTGATGTACAAACTATTGTACTGGCCTATGAGCAATTTAATGATACCACCTGCACCTGAAAAGAATTTTAGATGAAACCCAACCCCCCCCCCCCAACCCATCTCCTTCCCCAAACACCTTCCATGCAACAAGGTGGTATGTGGTGACGGTTCACTTCATTTTACAAACATTTTATTTACAATTTTAATTTACAAAGGTACTACTGCTGGTGGGCTAGTTAAGATATAAAAACTAATGTACTGGTCTATAAGCAATTTCATGATACCACCTCCACCTGAAAAGTGAAACTGTGGAAGACACCCCCCACCCCCTCCTCCCCCTTACACAGCTTACATCGTCCATGTGACAAGGTATTCATTGATTTTTGAATGTTCAAAGGTACTACTGCCAACGGGCTGGTGAGTGATACACAAAGTAATATACTGGCCTTTACTAATATCACTGGCTCCGGAAAATATTGAAATTGTAGGTGACGCTAAAAGGAATCCCCATATACCCTTCTATGCAACAAGGTTAACTAAATTTCTCCTAAACCATGACACACAAAGAAGAAGCTGAATTGAAAGTCCCAAAAAGTTTGCAACCAGTAAGACTGATCTATAAGTACACCCAATTTTGTCGTTCAACACCAACAACATTATTTTGATAGTAAGTTGAAGAAATAGACATATTTTTGGGCAAAATCATCCTGGGACGAGAGTAATTCACAGAACATACTCATCGGCTGGTGTGCAGGACTGGTTAATTATCCAAAGATGCAAGAATGCTTAAAACTTCATCGCCTAATTGATGACCTTTAACCCTTACAGTAAGCTAGTAAGGACTTGCACAATTGCATTCTGGGAAATTATTGTGTAAAGCCAATATGAAACTGCAAAGACATTTACTAAAATTTGAAATTTTGATTTCAATTCTTTATTTTATTTATCGAGGAATTATTTACATACTCCTGTACGTCTGATACAGATTAACACCAATATTGTCATCTTTGGTCAATACATTCTGTTGTTATGGTAATCCCAATGTTGCGTGTGGGGCGCTCTATGTCCAAACTCCCCATCTGGCATTACAGGCATGGGTAGGTTCACTCCAGTATACTGTGGTAGGTTAGTATAGTTATGCATATCTCTAAGGCCATTGTGAACTATGGAAAGAAAAAGGGGGAAAAAATAGCATCTTCTCAAAAAACATTTGACATTTTTAACAAATTTATCACTAATTGACGGTCACCTCCAACAAAGAAATAGACTCGACTCTTGCTTGAAAATTTATGGATGAGCATTAAATTGTACCAGCATTTAATCAAATTTGGTTCTAAATTGTCATAATTTAAACCAATCACTGATCTTGAACATTTAGGGCTTTGTTAGGAAAGCAGTTTATTATGCCCCACAGCGCATATAATACACATGTGATGAATGAATAAAGGCTTTCTTGGATTCAAATATAAACAGAACATTGCCCTCAGCTGCTCCGTGGTCCGTCAGGGGGCCAAAAAAATGTGTCTGACACAAGGCCCCCCACC
>JXUT01144361.1:0-14674 GCA_000934455.1 Apostichopus parvimensis
TACATTATATTACAACACATTACATTACAGTACATCAAAATACAATACATGACAGTACATTTAATTACAATACCTTACAATACATTACATTACAGCACATTACAGTACATTTAAATACAACACATAACATTACATTATAATACATCAAAATACAATACATGACAGTACATTTAATTACAATACCTTACAATACATTACAATACATTACATTAAAATACAATACAGTACATATCGATATGTAATATTACAATACATTACAGTATATTACAATACAATAAAATACATTACATGAAAATACATTACAATACATTATATTACAATACGTTAAAATACATTACATTTAAAATACATTACAATACATTATATTACAATACCTACATTACATTAAAATACATTACAATACATTATATGACAACACATTACATTACATTGAAATACGAAACAGTGCATATCGATATGTAATATTACAATACATTACAGTACATTTAAAATACATTACATTAAAATACATTACAATACATTATATTATATAACATTACATTACAATACAATACATTACAATACATAGTTTTCCTTTGAATTTGGTTACAAGTTTCAGAATCTACTATTTAAGGTTTGCATCATCTGATACTATAATTGCGCCCTCTATTTTGATCTGGCAGGATATGAGTGATCCGAGTTCCTCTAGAGGGCGCTCTTCATGGTTTGACCGTTTAAGCTCTGCTCAAAGGAGATGGAAGACCAAGGTACAGAAGCAGAGGGAAGATATTTTTGACAATCAAACCATTTTGAGCTGACAGAAGATGTCTGGATGGATGCTAATGACCAACTATTCAACAGTTGGTTGAATTTCCTGGGAAGAGATTTTCACTACGATTACACCAAATACAACTTCCGACGAGGTGCCTTTTTTATCAGAAGCAAGAAGAAATAGGATTATTCTCAGTAATTTTGGTTGGAAGTAAAATTTTTGGCAGATAACAATTTTGTGAGCAAAGTTCTGAATCTTTGACACGGTGTAAATGATGGTGTTGGAGAACCCTGTATAAGTATTTGTAAAATAAAGAAGTTAATACTGACTGGTCCTCATCTTGTGATTTTTAACACCAACTCTCAAGATTCTCAAACTGGTTTGATAGAGGGAACAAAATGTCTTTCAATGATTATGATTGGAGAGATTTATAAAGCCAATCACCAAAAATTTCTTTTCACTTTTTGATTTTCTTCTTTGTGATTGCCAGTGGAGTTAAAATTGACACTACATTGACAGACACTAATACTCAGAGAAAGGGAAAAAAATGTTCCACATTTTTTAGTAGGAAATCCCATTTCAAGTTCTTATTTTCACTTTAAAACAAAATCAGTTTGAAAGGTGAGGTTCTTTTTACTTAAAAAAATAAAAAAAATTCATTAACTCAGGAGTTTAGGGGATAGTAGATGGTCGGTGATGTCATTATGGCTCATAATGTTCAAATGCTTTTAGCATGCAGTACAGGCTATATTTTTGACAGCACATCGTTTGAGAAATTCAAAGACACTTTGAACTGAATGTTAGCTCTTTGTCAAATATGCTAACAGGGTGGGGGTTTACACATACCAGTTTAAAAAAAAAAATAAAAAAATTCAGAACATTTGTGTAACACTGTTAATTCACAAGTAATGTGTTACGTCTTAGGAGTCCTCGTGCAATATATTTTTGGACCTTCAGATTTTTTGTTTATTTCTCTGTGTATTGATTGTCTTGAAACTAGTTGAACAAGTACAATAGTTTCAACGATTGAAATGAATTTTTATATGTTTATGTCTACTGCATGAATAAAATAATTTACTTTAAATTTGTTGTGTATTTCTATTTCTGTTTGCAATAGTATGAAACTATACATATTGAGTGGTGTACAGAGGTTTTCAAAGGTGGGGGGGGGGGGTAGAGGAGATTTTAGGGTGTGGTGGGGGTAAATTAAAAAATTCCCCCAACTGATTTAGGTAGGGGCATGAACCTTCAATGCAGTGGCCATCTGGAGGCAAGTAAAGGAGATATTCCCCTGAGGTCATTGAAGCCAAATCTCATATCAGGGGGAGGGTGTGGGGAGCCCCCACACCCTCCCCGGCCCCAAGTAAAATTTGACATTTGCATTCTGAGGCATATATTAAGACTATAAGCTTTAAAGGCAAAATTGTGATAATAAATTTGTAATAAATCCAATTTTTTTTTCATTTATTTAAGTGAAGGCCTAAATCTTTATGGTGGGAGGTCTGTGGTGTGCACACGATTTCAGATGTGAGAAGGTGGGACTAAAATTGCAAATTCTCCCCAACTGATAAAGTTAGGGGACTGAACCTTTATGCAAGGCCGCAGGAGAGTCAAGGGTTTTATAAAGGAGCAGGTGTGGTCCCGGGTCATTGAAGGCAACTCTCATGCAAATCAAATTTTAGAAGTCAAATGTTGTATGTCAGGTATATTTACAGTGTAAATTAGGTTTGTATCTATATTTGCTAATAAATACTTTCTGTGAGCTCGAAGAGAGGGGTACAGAGCAGTGATATTTTTCTTCCCTGGCTGAGTGAGAAAAATCCCCAATATGAAATATTCCCCCCCCCCCCCCGACTGTCAATGGCAGTGTGGATAGCCACGGTTGTCCCGGCCCCCTCATTTGCACACAACCCCCTGCCACTGAACAGAGTAATACTCATATAAGATTAATGAAGACAGATGAACACAGATCCACTCCCGTAGTAAGCTAATTTATAAGATGCCATTAACTGCGAAGCTAGTAGCCACAGAAGGGTATCAAACCCGGAAGGGAGGTCGGGGAAGCCTGCCAAGAGAAATGATTAAAAACTTTCCAATACGATTTCTAAGTTGATTTATTCTCTTCTCGGAATTTACATTCAATCAAAGTGCAAACAGTTAAATTCAAATCAAATGTGAAAGTTACATACTGATTATGAGACCTGAATTGAGCTTGAAGTAAGCGCATAATGAGAGTCTACTGTGAAATTGCCACAATCTTGTGTGTATCATACAGAACTAGACTGTTCAAAATGTTGTCCTGGGTAAAGTGCAAAAATGTTTCTGAACTTTCATTTAGCTACCGTTTTGTTCCACTCTGCTGATGGCAGTAGTTACACCCCTCCAACACTCCTGCTCTTATATTGGAATTTCTTCCCCCACCCCAGGGGAGGAAATCTTAGAACCCTCCTCCTCTGTAGGTGCAACTTGTCCAACCTTCTTCAGATAAATTGTGGTTAAACCTTTGTACGGCTGAAGCGCTCAATATACCAACTTCTTGGTTACTCCTTTACCTTACCAATTCATTCAGTAACTTTCTGTATGAAAGCACTTCATCAATATTGTCTAACAACTACCTAACTTCTTGTATTAAAAAAAGGCACTTGATACCCGTTAGAATAGCCTACAGACTTACTTATTGACACTTAAAGGCACTAACCGAGGTTGCTTGCACTGGCGGATCCAAGGGGGGGGGAGGCCAACGGGGGCCATGGCCCCCCCAAAGGTGAGCCAAAAAGTGTTTCCGAACATCCGCTAAATCATATTTATTGGAAATTAAAAAAATCGAGAGGAATAGAAGTGGTAGACTAGTCTAAGCCTTTTCGTTTTCTGGTTTAAAATTAAATGTATGAGCATGAGGATTTACAGTTTATCACCATTTTGCAGTTACAGGCTGGTTGTAAGAAATTTATAACCTATGAAAAATAAAATTTCTTGAGAAAGATGATCCCAACTTTGTTTTATAAATATTTTAGAAAATTACACCTGGGAATAAATTTTTTAGAAGTAAATTAACATCACCATTGTACACTTTTGTCGCACCAAATTGCATCTGAGGGCATTCAGCAATAGAAAATTTTCCAAAGGGGAGGGGGGCACCCCCTCCCCTTAGACTCCTCCCCAATATCACTCTAACGCCACTTCGGCCCCTCCCAAACAAAGGCCCTGGATCCGCCAGTGGTTGCTTGATCCAGTATCCAACGTAAAATGCTACACAAAATGCTCAAATTGCTGTACAAGTGCCAATATGCATTGTACATGGCAGCCATAGTATTTTATATAGGAGACACAATTCAGAAGCTTCAAACCTAATACTTTACACAAAAACGTGAATACTAAGTAATGCCCTTGCACTCATGCAGATGTCCTTCAACTTTATTATCCAATTGCACCTAGTAAACCATACTTTGAGAAGCATGACCAAAATCCAATTTTTGGCTTTAAAATGGAAAAATAAGTATGAAGCACAAGTTTTTGATTTTGACTGTATACATCGCAGTTCCAACTGCTGTTATGTATATATAAGCACCGAATGTCTAAAAATTACTCTGTATAAATTACAAAAGCTATCTAATTTTTTAGAGATAATAAAATGGAGGCAATATATATTTATGAATGTTTTATGTCCAGTGTGAAGGGAACAGGGAGAGGATGATGAGTAGGGCAACAGATGTTAACCCTGTACGACATTCATATCAATTTGCCCACCATACCAAGATTCTCAACGTGACGAGTTTCCAACAGCTAGCTTTCATTTATTTATCATTTTGACTAGTTACCAATCAAAGTCGTGATACTTCACGGTGGTTAACGTTTCTCTCAAGTTTGCAATGTCTGCGACGGGAATATTACAGCTACCAAACCAGACATCTTTTAAGGTAGTCGACAACCTCACATACATCAGACATACTGACGTCAACTTTGAGCAGTTATCAAATTTCAGTCTTTCTAATGTTTTAAAGCCCTCCAAAGTGATTCTCACACTGTCATCTGACAGCCCTTTGCAGAACTGAAGGACAAATGTTTTGACAGCAGGGTTATTCATAACTAATGCTGCTACGCCTGAATCAGTTAAGTGATCGCAGTGCGTAAGTTTCAAGTGGGTTAGTCTATGGAATTTCACTCCGAGAGCAAATCCTCTATCTGTTAATTCACAACATCCTACAAGGTTTAACGTCTGCAAGTCCTGTAGTTCTCGCAGACCTCTGTGGCCTCTAACATTATAATGACAGTCTGCTCCACTTTCGTTATTACAATTCACCAAAGAGCTTCCTTTGGCCAAGGCGTTATGGTCTGCTAACTTCCGAGCAGTTCTAGATGCTCCATTGCAGGGTGAGTGCTTCGGGCAATGATCTAACTTTAAGTCCGGAGATACAGCTGGCCTACTGTCAGACTCATCAGTGAAGTTTATAATGCCATTTGAGTCAATCTCATTATATTCCGGATGTGTCCAGTTTTCTTCGGAATAAACAGGTAGGCTTCTCTTTGCCGGTGATTTGCCTGGAGGGCTTTCAGTTTCACTACTCTGCAGTTGAACTCGGTCCAAAGCTTCCGGTAGTTCGATAGCTGCATCTGATAAATCATTTACTGGCGGCATCCCCTCTTCTAATACAGGTAAGTCATGCCCTTGTGATCTTACTTCTTCTTTGCAGTTTGTGATTACAGTTTCTTCAGGGAGGCCTCCTTTTATGGAAGGTGCTGCTGCTATAGCATGTGAACGACACTGAAATGTTGTTAATTCTCTCGGTTCGTTATCTCGATTTGCTCCTTCTTTGCATTCGCTGCGATGATCACTATTATCACTACAACTGACAAGTTGGTCTTCATCTTCACGGATGTGTAAATCCACCGATGGACGGATGTCTCCCTCTCTTGGTTCGTTATTGCTCCTTCTTTGCCTTCGCTGCGACGATCACTATTATCACTACAACCGACAAGTTGGTCTTCATCTTCACGGATGTGTAAATCCACCGATGGACGGATGTCTCCCTCTCTTGGTTCGTTATCTCGATTTGCTCCTTCTTTGCCTTCGCTGCGATGATCACTATTATCACTACAACCGACAAGTTGGTCCTCATCTTCACGGATGTGTAAATCCACCGATGGACGGATGTCTCCCTCTTCTGGTTTCTCTGACTTGTAAAAGTCACTTCCCAATAAGGCGTTGTCTGTCACATCACAAACACTATTCAACTTCAAAACTGAGAGATGAGGAAATGACTTGCAAATATTAAGCACATCCTCATCAGATATCTCACAGATTAAGTCCAGACAAAGTTCTTGAAGCAATGGGCTTCCCTTGGCTAAATTTGCTAACAGATCAGGACTATCAAGTTTACACAGATGAGAAGCACTAAACTTATTGCTATTTAAGTGGATAGTGCAGTATTCGTGGTGCTCTCCGTACGACATTAACGATAAAGCACTGAGGTCTTCAAGCCCAGTACGAAACATATCTGTGTCAAGTCGAATTTTATCTCGCAGAGAAAATGACAGATTCTCGAGAGTTTTCATCTTACTCACGATGACGTGAACGCCACGAGTGGTGACGTGGGACATATCATAGACGTTTGGCTTACATCCATCGATAACTAACGTCTTTAATCTCAAAGTTGAGTTTGATAAAACCTCGAGAGCTTCATCACCAATAAAGCTACACTTGGTGAGCTTTAATGTTTCCATCTGCTCATTGAGAACACAGCACAATTTCTCGGTATAGTCTTGAGTGAGCTCTGAATTCACCATAATCAGTTCAGTGAAAATAGACGGATATTTCCGACACACAATCTTTAAATCTTCCAGTGTCACTGTTGACACTACTCTTGGAAAGTTACCTAATCCAAGGTCTTCTATGCTGGTCAGGAGCGCTTCAGTTTCGAGACAGAGATGGACTTTGTTGGGAAGTAAGTCCACTGTTGGGCCTCGAAGGAAGTTGAGGACATTGCCAACAGTACATAATTTCATCTGTTGTAAAGATTGCAAATAGATACTGAGGCTACCATCAACAAGTAATCCCTTATGCATATTCATATCCTTCAATGTTAACATTTCAAGATGAGGAAAGTGTTTGAGAATATCCTGAAGAATAATAACAGTTAAATGAGGGGAAATCCACCTATCTACTTTGAGATAAAGTTCTTTGACTGATGGGCCTAAATTAAATGATGCATTACTGTTGTCCCAGGTTAGATCTTTCTCTCTGTTATGCCCTTCTATCATTAAGTCCAAAGATTTGCTTTCTTCTTTGAACTGATTGAAAGTCACTTTGGCAAAATTGCACCTCGTCTTGCGTCCCATAAAGGCATCCTTAACAAGCCGGGGATGCATTGATGCCTGGTACCATAAAAAACAAACTTCTGAAGCTGTCTGTACCTCCACTGGATCCAGAAATTGTAGGATTTGAGTGATAATCTGTGGAAACAAAAATGTACCTGTATGTCATAAAACCTGCTTTAAGGGCAAAGGACAAACAATTACAATCAAACATAAAGACATGAATACATGACTTGAGAGAGGAATAATGAGATGGTGACATGATTTGTTCTGCAACTGGAGGAATAGCAATGGCAATTCCTTGTTTTTGTTTACCTGCCTGGTGGTTAAAAATTGACATAGTTGGCAATTGGTGCGTCATTCGGATTAATTGCCATTTGCCAGTATGTGAGTTAATGCTTGTCCATCACGCAGCCTTGTGAAAAATTTCATAATCCAATATTCGTCCAGCAGCGAAACTTCATATTGCAGCTAACAAGCCCAAATTTATACTGTAACTAATATATGTGATGTGCCATTCCCAATGTAATATGAAAAAGACAAAGCACCTAACAACTGAATTTGTGTAAAAATTTCATACTAACATTCCTTCATTTATTAAAATAAGGGATATGAAGTTTTTTTTCTTCTTCTCATATACAGTGTAATTCAACTTGAGAACGACAACGAATAACATAGAATGTGGTACGAGCTGCATTATACAACTACGTCTAAAGGCAAAGACATTCGTCCTCACTCACTCATATACGTTCCCTAGTATTTTCCATTCAATGTGCAATTTTTCGTCTATAGGGCCCCATTGGAAATGGGCCGACGTTCTGTCAGCCTAATGGGTTTAGCTCCTGTGACTCTTTTTTGTTCTTTTCAATACCGTCCTTTTTGTCTATTTTGTCTTTGTAATATTTTTGTATTTTGAACAATCTGAGTGCGAATAAAATCAAATCATACGATGGTCTAACTTTCGCAGAACCCATCCAATGCTACGGCACTGTACTGTTCTCAATCTAGGCTAGACCTACACACGTACTCCCGTACGCCTATAGTGACAGCTTTTTGTTTGTATCCTTTATGTTGAAGTAGATGGCTTAGCTTAAAGACCGTGATGAAACGTATAATGGTGTTATATTATACTATGTGAAATACATACCTCGCAAGGCAAAGAGTCCATGTTGAGAATTCCTGAAACGTCCCGGAGATGAAAGTTGGTTAGGCTCTACCAGCCTTCGTTGTGTGAACTTGATTGCGCCACATCCTCTGAGCAGCCTAAGGTCGATATTAAATTTCACGCAACAAATGTAACAGGGTCTAAGGCAGCAACATCACCCGACTATGCAGAGGTTTACAAAAGTGTTAAATTAGGGTTTTCATTTGTTAATCCTTTGAATCTTAAACAGACAAGGTTTATTAGCATCTTAGTGCAGGATGATGATACCATCGAAAGGAAATTAATGCACATCACATAGTGTGGAACGCCAATCAAACAACCGAACTTGGATGACTTTCTAAGGCAGGTTTCGCTATTGAAAACAATGTGGTTGCAGTTTTTAACTGCTCGTGTCTAGACATAAGCCTTGATAGAAAAAGCGCACACATGTCTGTGTTCGACAGTGTACACTTACTACTGTAATCACAACCTTTTCTTTGTCTTGATTTGACAGGGACCAGGCCCAAGGAGAAAGAAAAATGAGCACAAAATGGCTTAGACGAGCCCATTTCTCTCAATATCCATAAGACAAGGTTTTCATTAATGTTTTCATCTACTGTTAAACGAAAATCACTAAGCTATTTGACTTTATGGTTGTAAATACTATCTCCAAATACTATTTCGAAAATTCGAAATCTCACAATTTCGATCGACCTTCCTTTAATCTCAAAAGTTCGACATTTCATCTCGAAAAGTTTAACTTGATGTTTTATGTCTAAAATTTCGAAATCGTGAGTTTTGTCTCGGAATTTTAACGCTATGGCTCAATGTTGTCGATCATGGGTCCACCATTTTTATGTCATGTCAGTTGCCACGGTAATGCAAACACATATAAGGAAGCATACTCCATAGAGAGGGAAATGTGGCAAAAAGCAATAAAGGATCTTTTTCGATGTTATCAAGGGCTTAGATGTCAGAGAACACAAGTGTTGCAAATATTGAATTGAGGCAAATATAGTCCAATTTACAGGCTTTAATTGTTTATTACTGAGTAGATTAGAGGACTTGTTTACAAATTACAAAACTTCAGGCTCTCATAGCGAAAAATCTTGATATAGTCATGATACGGAAATAGGTGTCATCTATCAACAACGAAAGGGAGAATTAGCTTGTTAGAACTTCTACAAGGAGTTGCAGAGACCACATTACTCATGTACTTGGACGATTTAGTGTGTAATCAGTTGTATGTGTGTGCTTGAGTGTGCTTCGGTGAACCATAGAACTATACGCCAAGGATCCAAGCCAAATAATATTGGAACACTGATACGAGGTACAAGCTATGTTTGAGACCCAGTAATTGCCTTTTTTAGGTAGGCACATAAAATAAGAAACTGACATAGATAACTGCTGGTTCCACACTCTTTTATTATTACTTGCTAAACGTGTATACACACGGACAGAAGTGTACAAAAGTAAACCTGTGGAACATTCATCTTATACAAAGATTCATTGTCGTACTAGCCAATAAATCAATTTACAGAACAGCCAATTATTGATATGACAACTACATGCAATCATGATATTACCAAATATCATTTATAGTTTATTACCGTAAATGTATGTGTATACGGTATATAACCCAGTTTCTATCCAATACCAGAGCCTGTCCATTAATATAAGCAGTAAAATAGAGTTAAGATTATGAACACTGTATGTAAGTTTGAGTCAAATCATTGAACTTGTAAATATAATATATATCTGTACATCCTCAAGATTCTTTCATTCCTGTTTCATAAGACCCTTAACTACAGTAGCTCTTAAATATTTCAGTAATATACAAGGAAACTGCATAAGGACACGAAATGAATTAAGCAACTTTGGCTAACAAGGCAGATACAACAAAACACTTTTAGGTTAAGGATACTTATTGCTGAAAATGTGTGAACAGTTCAAAACGATGTAGAAGGATGACAGCCACGTAGAAGATGAGCAAATACCCCCCCCCACCCCTCCCGTGTCCAAATCTAGCGTTTTTGAACGATCAAAATAGGGTGGGGGAGGGGGGGGGGTTAAGAACACAGAGAAAGGGATAAAACTTGAACAGCCTTTCCATTATAAACTAAATTGAGCTTTGCAGAGGAGTTCCCAGAGAGGATAAGGGAGGAGAGAATAGGAGGAAGAAAAGAGGTGGAAAAAGATCAATGGGGGGGGGGGAGATGAGTAAAATGCATATTTGACTGTTGAGGGCATAGATCTGTTATCCTCATGGACACATTTTTTTGCACAATTTTCCATAGGCATGGTCACAAGAGAAAGGAGGAGCAAGGGTCTGGATGGGTGGTAGCCGCACCCACTGTTTAAGACTTGATCAAGCAAAGCATAGTATTAGAGGATAATGCATATGTATATGATGGAAGTATGTGCATGATGAATGTATCCTCCTTTTTCTTTGATGTATTCTTCCAACTAACTTTTTGAGAGCTCACCCCTTTTTTTTGGGGGGGGGGGGTGGGCGGGAAGAGGGGAAATAACTCATTTGCTTTGGATAGCGAGACAAGGCCGTAGTACTTTCTTCTGTATTATTTGCAAGGTTAAGTTGTGACGGTTCAGCAGCTGCTTGTATTCAATGCTCAGCCCCTGGACTGGTTTCAGGTACATTGACACCATTTTTGTAGTCAGAGGTAGGGATGGTAATGACAACAGAAGAGCTACATAATGTTGTCCTATGTCCCTCTTCCCTAGGAATATAAGTCAGTGTCGAATCCGATGTGGGTCGATGCATTGTCTTGGAATCAGAGATACAGTGTGGGTGGGTGCATTGCCTTGGATGCCGAGATATACAGTCTACACAAACATGACAGGTTTGCCCATCTGCTCTAACTACTGTATGTCAGTGGTCCTACTTTCTTTTGAATACTAGTACCTGGGACCAATTCCTTTTGACCCTTTCCTAAAATTCCTAAATCGGACATGATCAGTCTACTGAAATTCACTGATTGTTGTGGTTTGTGTTTGTTCCATGACTTGTGCCAAATTAGCTTTAATTAGAGCAAACTTAGTCCTAACCTGTCTCTTGAGAAAGAACTCTACAGGGATTTTCCCTGTTACAGTATGGAGGTGTTTCTATACTGTATAAGCAAACAGAAAGTTCACCAAACAATTTTCTACTGTTCGGCTTTCCAAAGCATGCTTCAGGATTTGTACTACATGCATCGCATTATCACTAGATGCCGGATGGTAAGGGGCAACTGGGGTATGTTACCCGGTGCAAGGATTTCTGGTAATCCGTATGAGGCAAAAAGGTTTTCTTGACTTTTACAAATGTCCTAGCTGATGTACAGTAGTTGACTTCACATGAAAGAGATCTAACCATTTAGAGTAGCTATCGATAACCACTAAGAATTGTTCACCATTCTTCTCTGTGCGTCCCTTCACATTGGTAAGGTTTCTCTCCTGTATGTGTTCTTTCATGATCCTTCAATTAAGATGTCCAGCAAACATTTTGTTGCGATAGCTACAATGGTGAGGTTTCTCTCCTGTATGTGTTCTTTCATGTTTCTTCAAAGTTGCACATTGAGCAAAGGTTTTGCTGCAAAAGTTACATTGATAAGGTTTCTCTCCTGTATGTCTCCTTTCATGGTTCTTCAAATGATAAGATTGAGCAAACATTTTGTTGCAATAACTACATTCATAAGGTTTCTCTCCTGTATGTGTTCTCTCATGTTTCTTCAAAGTACCAGATTCAACAAACATTTTGTTGCAATAGCTACAATGATGAGGTTTCTCTCCTGTATGTGTTCTTTCATGATTCTTCAAAGTTGCAGATTGAGCAAACATTTTGTGGCAAAAGTTACAGTGGTAAGGTTTCTCTCCTGTATGTGTCCTTTCATGATCCCTCAAATAAGAAGATTGAGCAAAAATTTTGTCACAATAGCTACAATGAAAAGGTTTCTCTCCTGTGTGTGTTCTTTCATGTTTCTTCAAAGTGCCAGATGCAATAAACATTTTGTTGCAATACCTACAATGGTACGGTTTCTCTCCTGTATGTGTTCTTTCATGTACAGTGAGTGTTCCGGATCGAGCAAAACTTTTGTGGCAATAGTTACAATGATAAGGTTTTTCCCCTATATGTGTCCTTTTGTGTTCTTCCAAAGTTCCAATTTCAGCAAATTTTTTGTCACAATACTTACAATGGAAAAGCTCATCTCCTGTATGTGTTTCAGCTAATATTTCTTTCCCATAGCTACAATTATTGTTTGGTTTCTCTTCCAAATGAGAAAAATCTACTTGTTCTCCATCGTTTGCTTCATCATCAATTTTGAATGATAAATGACATGAGTAGCTCTCCACTGGTTCCTCACATACACCTTCCTCCTCTTTAATGTCCTGCTGATGTCCATGGTAAAGTGAATTGTCTGTTTGTACAGCTGATAACCCTTTGGATCCTGAAAATATAACCAATGATATACAATGTTAAACCACGCGACTGACATACTCAGCGATTCCTTGCCATATTTCACATGAAAACATTTAATGTATCATTGCACACACAGTGGAAACTACTAAGGTGTTTTCCCATTTTCCCCAGGATAACCAGGTCTTACATCTTGGTGGTCCAAATAGCAATGTTTGGTGATCTGAACAAAATGTAGCAAATTATAACAAAGAACAACAAAATAGTAGACTGTAGGAGAGATGTATAGATTTTGTGAATAGAACACCAGCTTTGCACCATAATATTCTCTTTCAGGTGGACCATAGACCTACCACATTATCATTTAATTTCAGAACCTCCAAAATGTTGTAGGGCTACATCAGTCGACTTATTTCTCAACTCTCTCATCTCAACAGATAACAAAGTCATGGAATGTGAGGTGAATGTATAGACTTAGTATGAAGTTCCCCAACTTTCACTTTGACCTCTGGTGAACTCAAATGACCTATCTGCACCATCAAAACCTTATTTTCTTTGCAAATTGTAAGTTTTTGTCTAGACCTTAAGTACTCTTGAAGTTATAATTTCACAACAATGGTATGCCTTACTGTGAGTTTGACCTCTGGATACCTAGAATGACATTTTGACTTCACTACAACAAGGGATCCTCTACTAACTAATTATAGATCAAATTATCATGTATGGATTTCATTCTAGCTTTGCTTTTGAGCCGAGAAAATTTCAAGATGAATTCCCTTATTCACCTGTTGGCTGGATCCTCTACTAACTAATTATAGATCAAATTATCATGTATGGATTTCATTCTAGCTTTGCTTTTGAGCCGAGAAAATTCCAAGATGAATTACCTTATTCACCTGTTGTCTGGATGCGAATAGTGACTTCAATAGTACTTATTGAGATACTCATCATTCAGCTTCTGAGCAAATAATTTAAGGAATTTCTCTAATTCCCCCCTGCTGCTGGGCTAACTTTTCGATATAGGCCTAGCCTACTGTAGACAGTCAAGCTTAGGCCTAATTTCCTAACTGCATGATTAATATCAGTTTTGCAGTCAACCATATACATTGTTACACTTAGCTGTTCCCTAGTTTCGTGGAACCATTACCAGTGGAATGACGCAACGGTGATTCTGGTTCAATCTTGACTGTGGTTGCAAACATTTTGATTTCTTCTGGTCGGCGCCCTGTTGTTGAAATATTTCATGACATGGAATTAGGAACCCCTCTTTGGCACTTGGTGTTACTTGAAAACCTCCATGGTGCCGTGCTTGATATCACTTTTGCTAAGCCTTTCGTTTGTCACTAACTGCGCCGCTGTTTATGTGCAGAGCTCGCTGCAGAGCATATACGGGAAGGCTCTACACCGCTGACGGGAAGGACGCCATCACCTCTGGATACTTAAAGGGTGTTAAGACTCGCGCAAAAAGAAACGTCTACTGCCGCTAATCTGACCTAGTTTCGAATGAGGTGTAACAGAAGTGTTAGACACCACCATCTATCCCAGAAAATACACACACAGCTTCCTACCGTCGGTAATTAGACACTAAGTATACAGTCAGTACATATACCTGCGGTCAATACCCACAGCAGTGTACAAACGATACAGCGATGGACATCTCAGGTCCAGCTAAATACGTTTCATTACTGTCTGCATTTTGTAGCGACAAGAGAAATTTTCACTTGCAAGCAACGAAGTTAACTTTTTAAAGATGGCGGCACGCTGTTTGGGGCGAGTCTTCAATGCCTTTAAAGATAAACGATAATAAGGGTAAGGGTCCTTTGATGCAATCTGGTGCTATATTTTGCAACTTGAAGTAACTTTATGTTCAAGAATTTGCGGGCTTCGTCTGTCCGATATTTATGTTTTTAATTGAGGCAGTTTTTGTTTAAGTATTTTCTTTACCACTACCAATCGCATCGGGGGGGGGGCATTATTTTTTTAGGGAAGGGCATGTGCCCCTCAGGTTACCCATTGTCGAAGCCACAGAGAAGTCATGATTGTCCAATTTCCG
>JXUT01144370.1:0-13609 GCA_000934455.1 Apostichopus parvimensis
GTGTGTGTGTGTGTAACCCTCCTTTCCTTCGGTCAAGGTAATTAGGAAAATGGGTCAGCAATATGTGTATCAAGTGGGCCTAGGCCTCAAGACAGGATAAAATTGTCTCCATGCATGTCCGAATGGTTCAATGCTGATATTCAAAACAACAAAACACAAAGAAATATACCATGAAACTACTTATATTTTCAATCCTCCAAATGTGGGAAATGTGGATGTTATAAGGCTATCAATGGCACAAAACAATAAAAAGGACCTACATTACAAGTAGGATATGTCAACTTGACCACACTCTTAAATATTAATTCTTGCAGTTACATAACATACTGGTTACTGAGGTACTGAACACTGTACATCAAGATTCAGCACAGGTGGTATAGACAATATGAAACAATAATAAGGTTACAGTGTGCACTGCTCTATGCAACAATAAAAGGAATACTTAAACTTATCTGATTTCAAACTGTTACTGTCGCGAACTGCTTGCTTTCTTGCTTAAACGCGGAAAGTTCAATTTGGCGAATTAAGTTTCCGGTGTATATCAGTGTGCTCCGTAACAAGCAGCACTCCAGCGATTTACAAAATCGTTTGGCAAATTAAAAAAATAGTTAATAGAGTGACGTCCATAGTTCGGTGGGGTAGTACAACTCTCTACTTTGCCGATATGACCCCTCCTCCTCCGGGTTAGTTTTCATCTTGATATCACCGATAGAACAGTAGATTCATATCATGTTACAAATAACTTTGTTAACTTTGGTTTTTAACATGACCTAGGGTTAATTCAGGTCACATTATTGAAACAGTTCTTTGAGTGAACAAAATGCAAGGAAAGTATAAGAATTTAAAATCCACTTCCCTGAATATTAAGGAGGTATAGATGTAACACCTGACTGGCTAATACACCTCCCTCTTAAACATCTCACTAAAGACAAATTAAGACAAACATTGTTTTTTATCCAGGGACATTGTTCCGGGAGAGGAGAATCTAACTGGTGCATATACTATTGTATGAGGTGCTCGAAAATAGGGAATTAACAAACTAACACCTCAAGTTTTAAATTTAAATAACAAAACAGACTGTAATGGCTAGCGGTCTGGATCGTATAATATGAATAAAGAGATGAGAAAGTATCGACTGTAAGCTGGGTCGTTTATTGTACGTGTATCTCATGCTATACGCTCTCTGGGTGCATACTAATAAAACTTAGCATCTACAATAGTATGTTACATCTCCTTTTCTTTAAAGAACTTATAAAATTAATAAAACAAAAGTTATAAAACATGCAGACTTTCTCAAACTAAAGAAGATCTACAAAACAACAGAAAATATTTACATAACATAATCTTTAAACCATGTTGGGGGTTTTGTGTTTCTTCCAGATCTTGTTGTTTGACTGAAAGTGTTTGTGTTTTGTCTGTCCTGTTGGCCATAGTGCTCTGTCAATGGTGATGGTCTGTCATCAGTCCTGTCCTGAGCTGTGAAGTGTTCTTTTGTGTGTCGAAGATGTCTTCTGTTTCGTCTATACGATCTGTTGTGTTCGGTAATCACTTCCTATGACCTGGGTGCAACTTTTCGTTGCACTTTTGCCTTAGTCCATTCCTTCTGTGACCCATGTGGCATAATTCTAACAGTGACCCCTGTCTTGAGCTCTTGCAAGGGATGTGCTTGTTTGTCAAAGTAGTACTTTTGTCGTTGTTTGTTTTTCTGAGTTTGTCGAGTAACGTTGGTCGGTACAATGGGTTTTCAGAGTGCGTCAGTAAGAGGAAGTAGTGCCTTTGTTCTGCGACTGAAGAGTCTTTTTGCTGGGCTAGTGTCAAATCCTTGTGATGGAGTATTTCTGTAGCTCAAGATGGCAAGATAAGGGTCTGACTTGGCTTTCTTAGCTTTCTTCAACAACATTTTGACAGTTTTGACGGCTTGTTCTATTCGCCCATTGCTCTGAGGATAGCCTGGTGAGGATGTGATGTGATTGAACTGCCACTGTTTTGCAAAGTTCTGGAATTCTGTTGAAGAAAATTGTGGACCATTGTCTGACATGAAGACAGATGGTATGCCATGGCGAGCAAACTGTGCTTTAAGTTTGTGTATTACTGTAGAGGTAGTTGTATCTGTTAAGAAATCAACCTCCCAAAAACCTGAGAAATAATCAACAGTTATGAGATAATTTCTTTCCTTGAGGTGAAATAAATCTGTTGCAACTTTTGCCCATGGAAGATTTTCTGGTTCATGGGGCATCAATGGTTCCTTGGATTGGTTATTGTCCATGCTTCTACAGATGTCACATTGCTGTACATAGTCTCTTATCTGCGATGTCATGCTCGGCCAATAAACGCAATCCCGTGCAGACCTGAGGCATGCAGCAATTCCCATATGAGATGAATGAATCTTTTCCAACATACTACGCTGGAGGGCCTTTGGAATAACAGCTCTTTCACTTCTGAGGATAACGTTGTTCTGCACCAGCAGTTCATTCCGACAGTGAAAGTATGGTGCCAAAACATCTGGAAGTGCATCCTTTGATTCTGGCCATCCTTTCTGGATTACTTCTTGGAGCATCTGCAGAGTGCTATCATTGACTGTGTGTTCTTGTATTTCCTTTTTTGTTGGTTCAGAAATGGGCAATTGTGTGACCATGTTTATCGTTTCTGTTTCTTTTGAAGTGAGTCCTTGTTGTTTGTTAGGCAAATAGGCTCTACTTAGTGTGTCAGCTAGATACAGTGTTTTCCCTGGTTTGTAGGAAAGTTGTGTGTTATAGCTTTGTAGGCGAAGTAACATCCTTTGAAGACGCTTAGGAGCTTTGTGTAACGGTTTTGTTACGATTATCTCTAAGGGCTTGTGATCTGTGTGTACAATTACTTGTCTGCCATACGTGTATTGGTGGAAACGCTCTAATCCGAAGATCATTGAAAACATTTCTTTTTCTATTTGTGCGTATCTTATTTCCGTTTCGGTGAGGGCTCTACTGGCATAAGCTACAGGTTGTCCTTCCTGAAGAAGAGCTGCTCCAAGACCTGTCTCAGAGGAGTCTGACTGTAGCACTAATTCCTTCGTAGGGTCGTAGTATTGTAAGACTGGATGTTTGCTTACAAGCTCTTTGATGTTGCTGAAAGTCTTGTCATGGACTTCCGACCAGTGCCACATCGTTTCTTTCTGAGTTAGCTGACGTAAAGGTTGACATAGGTCACTCAATTTCGGCAAGAATTTGCTAAGGTATGTGATGAATCCGATAAATTGCTGGACTCCTGCTACATCTGTCGGCTTTGGCATATATAATGCAGCTTCAACTTTGGAGGGGTCTGGTTTAAGTCCATTGCTGGTGATGAGATGACCAATGAAGCTAACTTCCTTCTGCCTGAACTTAGTTTTCTCCTTGTTCAGCTTTAAGTTCCTTTCTCTGCATCTTTCCATAAGGCTCAGAACCTTTTGGTCATGATCTTTGATGGCTTCATCGTCTGTTTCCCCACAACCATAGACTAGAATGTCGTCGACTATGCATTTGACACCATGTAGGCCTTCCAAAGCTTGACTTTGCCGCCTCTGAAATTCTTCCGGCGCTGTGTTTAGCCCAAACGGCATTCTCAGCCACCTAAATCTGCCAAATGGAGTATTGAATGTTGTTAGAAATGAGCTTTCATTGTCTAACTTGATATGCCAGTATCCATGTTTGGCATCAAATACACTAAAAATGCGGGCCTTACTCAGCTCTGGTAGGACATCCTCTAAAGTTGGCATCGGGTAATGGCTTCTCTTTAGACTCTTATTTAGATCTTTCGGATCTATGCAAATCCGTAATTTACCAGGTTTCACTACAGTTACGAGGCTGGACACCCATGGTGTTGGTTCTGTCACCGGCTGGATGATGCCATCTGCAGTCATTCTCTGTAACTCTTTCTCAAGTTTACTTCTGATAGACACTGGGACTCGACGAGGGGGGTGGACTATTGGTATCGCATCTGGATCCAGTTGAAGATGATAGTCTCCCTCTAGTAGTCCTACACCTGAAAAGACATCTGAAAAATCATCTGTTAGATGTTTCAAAGTCAGTGTCGAATGAGAGTCATTCAAGGTCGTTTTGTTCACTCGTCTTGTCATGTCGTCAAACTTTGTCTGTGTGGTGGTTATGTTATCATGGTTAATTTGAATGAGACCCATCTGTTGGACTGCCGTGCAACCTAACAGAGGTTCAGCAGACAATTCATCCACTACCACGATATCCACTTTGTACTTCTTATTAAATTTTTGGATTAACCACTTTGACTTGACATTTGCCAACTGGCTTCGATAAACTGCCATTGTACATCGACAGCATCTGGTTTGTGGATTTTACTGGGCTCTTGTGCAGCTTATCAATTATTGACCTTGGCATTATATTACAGGTTGCTCCTGTATCTAATTGAAACAACACTTTCTTTGACTGGACCAGCATAAATGCATATATGACGTTTACTCTCTTGCGTTACCTTGTATACTTTACAATTACTTACTGGTACCTCTGGAATAAGTGTTACTGATTGAACTTCTTCATAATCAGAATCTGATGTTGCACTTTATTTACTATCTGAGCTACTGAAGTCCTCAACCACATTCACTTTTCTTTTGTATTTACTCTTACTTGTCTTAGGCCTATATTTCTTTGCTTCTGACCTAGACATGCACTGAGATTCAAAATGGTTTGACTTCATGCATAATGTGCATTCATGTTCATATGCTGGACATTTGTCTTTGCCCCACTGGTGTTTTCTCCCACAGTACTTGCATTTCTTGTAGTGTGATGACAGGCTCTTTTCTCTCCTCTTGTGAGGTTCAAATTTCTGCTTGACCATATGTATTGTTGAATGGTTCTCAATCGTTTTGATCCTGTCCTTGCAGATCTCTGATGCCTTGCAAATGTCTTCACATCTTTTAAGGGTAAGATCACCTTCTCGTAAGAGTCTTTCTTTCAGCGTTGAATCTGTGATGCCACACACGATTTTGTCTCTAATTAGCGACTCATGGAGGGTGGCAAAGTTGCATGATGCGGCGAGAATTTTCAGTGCAGTGATATACTGTTCTAATGATTCGCCACTAGCTTGATTTCGTGAGAAAAACTTATACCGTTACACAGTTTCGCTTGTTTTCGGGGTCCAGTATTCATCGAATGCTTTCAGTATGTCGTTAACCGTTCTATCTTTCGGTTCTTTGTCTATCTTGAGAGTTTCGTATATGTCCCTTCCTTTGCTACCAAGCAAGTATTTACACATTTTCGTTTTCAGCGTCTCATCTTTCTTCTCGATAGCCAATTCTAGGTATAGTTCTAGTTCTGTTCTCCAGTTTTTCCAGTCGATGTCTAAATTTGAAGAATCAAAATTGAATGGTGCTGGAGGCTGTATGTGTTCCATTTTGAATAGTTGCTTTCTATGAAACGTAAACGCTTTAAAACTTTTATCCTTGCTGAGTGGGCTAGATTAGAGTTTGTGAAGCACCTGCTATTGTTCCGAATGAACAGAGACAAAAGTTCATACACGTGATGTATTCAACTCACGTTCGATCGGGCTTTACGCATTTTGGTTAGGCCTATTCGATCCTAAGTGTTTGCATACTGTACACCTAGTGAGCTTGTGCAATCAATATTATACACAGTTAACGTTGCACATTATTTCGCGAAATTGATGAAGCCTATAGGTATGACTGCATTATGTAGGCCTGTGAGCCACGTGCGTTGGAGGCTATTTTATGTCTTCCTTATTTCTCCCTCTATGGAAAGTTTCCGAATGTTTATATGGATGTATTATCAGCGAAATCGTACTTTACTTCTGACACCATGTAATGGCTAGCGGTCTGGATCGTATAATATGAATAAAGAGATGAGAAAGTATCGACTGTAAGCTGGGTTGTTTATTGTACGTGTATCTCATGCTATACGCTCTCTGGGTGCATACTAATAAAACTTCTAATAAAGCATCTACAATAGTATGTTACACAGACTGAAGTTATGTTCCTGTTGTTATCATTTTTTGCATGCCCCTGCTAGAATGTGTATTTATTTGATATCATTTTGGTTCTTCATCCAGTGAACTACATGTTAGCATTGAAAATACTTACTTAAAATGCCATCTTTCCCTTCTTTAGAATCAATTAAGCTTCAGTGAAGTCATATTCTACTTAAGTGGAATACACTTTACTTCAGTCGAACTCTATTTCACTTGAAATGAATCGAATTCGATTTAAGTAGAATGTATTACACTTAATAGAATTAGGGGGGTAAATGTTAAAACGGCTTGCCACCCTTCCGTGCCGTAACGGGCATAGGCTAGGCCTATACCTCATGTTGCAGCAGTTCTCTTTGTTGGGTGGACCCGGTCAGTTTACAGAATAAAGGTCACAGGGTTAATTATATGTCAAGTGACACGTGTCAAAAAGGCACTGCTGGAGGAACAGGGTGTGCTACTATGGTTCATGGAGTAGCAGGGTTGGTGACATTTGCTGGGAAAATTCACGGTTGAAAACCGGCAGCACGGCACATCATTTAGCAGGTCTACAGTATTGGCCATAATATCTCCGTTGCGAAGCTACTATAGGGACATTATAATAATCTTACGTGATTTCTAAGAAGAATAAAGACAGAATAACTCGTTAACTTTACGTATGTGTTAATGCTTCGTTGTTTTGTGTCACTGTACTCGGTAATGTAGCACAGATATCCTACTATAGACATGTGTTGCGCTCGTTGTGTTTCAACGTCATCATGCCCAGTCAAAGGAAAACGACAGGCTAGTTACTAGAATTTGGAAACTTCCTAGGCCCATCCAATTAATTTCGGACCAAGTAACCGAGGTGGATTTCAGGCGGTTACACCTCACAAGTCAAAATGTTTGGCTAGGCTACGTTACAACGTATAGGCCTTTGTTTTGTACTGCTGTTCCTGCACCCAGGCAACGTGTCACGGCATATTAGCTATTTTCGCAACAGTTCTTAAAATATCAGTCAAGTTCTCACTAGGCCTATAGTAGCTGACGAAGTGTGTGTACAAAACCAATGTAGTCTGCTCATTAACAATAACCCAGGTAGGTTCGAAAGAATCTAAATAACCCCAAAGAAACTAATGACCAAAAATGACCTATTGGAGTGCATTGACATGACATTGAGAAATGACCTTTTACCTCTACCAAACGTCATCCCCATGCAGTCATTAAAAATGAGCGAATTGTAGTACTTTAAACCTACCTGAAATAAACATTCATGACATATCTGCCCCTCGAATGGGCGACGCCCCCCCCCCCCCTTTTTAAGTCGAACGAGAACAAAGTAAGAAAAAGTATTAACAAAACGAAAGAATGTGTTATTGATTATTGTGAAGCTTTTAGATATGGTCGCAATGCCACTGTTTACTGATTGCGTGCTCTGCTATGCAACTCGCTTCGTTTATATCCCAGGGTCACAGCGAGACCTTTAACATCTCCATTTGCGCGTGTGATTAATCGAACAGGTATATTCGGATACAAATGTGAAACTTGTAGAGTTGTTAATTTGTCGAACCTTTGGCAAAACTTTCCACATACTCGAAATTTATATATTTAAGCCTATGTTCATTTTATAATTAGAACAACATACTGTTTCCAATTATAAAAAGTATTGCCGCGAACTTTTGTATAAATTCGCGTAATTTCCTACACCTCAGTTGGGCTGTCCACTGTAATTGTAAACATCTGTCCCCTTGAAAGCACCCCTTGCTGCCTTAGAAGCAGATTCACCCGGATCATTTCAGAGTTCAAATTGATCATTTCTTCTCAACTCTTGGAGCACTTGAAACTAATTTCTGTGTTCAAGTTGTCTCATTTTCAGTCCCTGGACCCCACCATGGGCTCTATAGTCCATGCGTCTTATTGGGCCCATGGAACCCACGCGTTGATACTCGCTCTCGTCAATAAACCTCCAATGGTCATCTTGCTGACTCGATTCAAAGATAATCAGCAATAAAGTAGAGTTTCACCAATTAGGAGGTTGCATTTAGATCAATCTATTTGTGGAACACATTTTATTATATTAAGAAGAAGCGGTAATGAGCAACGGCCAATTTTGGCAATAAATGTAATTTCTATAACTCTAGCTTATAATGATTAACTTTGTAATTAGTCTATATAATTATCTATGGAATACTCTAATACTTAAAATTGATTCTTACTCCTTTATTTCTCTGGTAATCATAATTAACTATTATGAAACCCTATTATTCAGAATTGTTACTCCTACAAGCCTAATAAAACAGATGTTGTATTCATTTGATTTTCAACCATGCATATACAAAGATATGATAATCCTCCACATAGTCTATCAGAACTAAAGACAATACGGACACCTGTTATAGTTAATTTACTGTATGAATATGTATTCTTTCGTTAAACTTGCCAAGGCAGTTGTCTGACAATTAAACTTGGTAAGGTTCACGATTGCCAGTTATTGTCATTCAGACTTACCATCTGCTAAATAAACTCTAAGAGTAAAAACAAATGTTAAAGCGCATCAATTAGAATGTAATCTGACGTTTGAATAGAAAGTATACAAACAATTTGACAACGAATATTAAAAAGTGATATGACAAATGATATTGAATAGCATTCATACATTTGGTTTGCTATAAACAGCTTTAAATTTATGTCAACAAAGTTATATTATCTTATAAAACAGAACAGATGCATGAGCTAAACATCAGATAATATATAATGATAACCCAGATGGTCGTTAGTTTATCTTCTGATATAATTTAAACATCTATGGTCTGCAAAGTTTACTTTAGAATCAACATGTCATGTAATCCACTCGGTATAATGTGTACAATTGAAACATGTCGTTTCACGGTAGATTACCGCCAGACAGGACGTAATTTAATATCCTTTACGCAAATGTCACTACATTAACATAATTAAAGCTAAACTAAGAAAACATATCACTTATAACATAATAATAACTCTTTACATAACAACTTGATACATACTCAATATCATGATTCCTTAAAAAGTTTACTCATACCGGCACGTGTCAGTCTGTAATGCTATTTCAGGAACATTACCCAAGATAGAGCAAGGACACAAAGAACCAAGGACTTAACGGATCCATTCTCACCCCCAGTCCCTATACATCGAGACTGTGATTCTGTCATTCCTGACCACGAGAACCAAAGATCCACTCACATGCACCCCCAGTCCCTAGACATCGAGACTGTGATTCTATGATTCCTGGGCACGAGAACCAAAGGATTTAACGAATCCACTCTCATGCACCCCAGTCTCTATACATCGAGACTGTGATTCTATGATTCCTGGGCACTAGAACCAAATGACTTAACGGATCCACTCTTATGAACCTCCAGTCCCTATGCACATCGAGACTGTGATTCTATGATCCCTGGACACGAGAACTAAGGACTTAAAGAAGCCACTCTCATGCACCCCCACTCCCTATACATCGAGACTGTGATTCTATAATTCCTGGGCACGAGAAACCAAGGACTTAACGGATCCACTCTCATGCACCCATAGTCCCTACACATCGAAACTGTGATTCTATAATTCTTTTTCTTTAGGGATTTTATAGTCTCATATACGAGATATTTTCCCCTTTCAGCTGAATTAACTATATCTTCCAACACTGTGTGTACTTGAGATAATAATGAGCACAGTCACTTTAATTGTATATAGCAAAACCAACAACAGTTTCAAGTACTAAACACATGTGCATTCATATAAAATGCAATATCCCTAACATTTTTCATGATGAACTATAGACACATTATTATGTGCAAAATCAAGCACCGAAAATCTCAAACGAGAATATGATCCACTCTAAGTAGAAAGGTTCCCATGAAAATGCAAATTTAACAGTTTCGCGATGAAAAAAACGATAACAAATAAAAGTTCATTGACCCAAAGGTTAAATCATCTCCAAAACACGTCATTATACCATTGTTAAAGACAATTACATTACGAGCAAGATTAATGAGGCTAGTTAGAAGATCCTTTAATTGTCTACGGTATTAACGGTGTATTTACGCCCCAAAACCGGCTGTTATTTTACAGATCGGGTAGTGAACTTTAATTAGCGATGAATATTCATGTCTGGTAAATCAAGTATAATAAACCACGAAGCAATGTATATATCGGTAAAGAATGACGTGTCAATACTACATCGATATTTCCCCCATTTATTAATTAACTGATACTTTATAACAGTGGGCATGCTTGAAACTAAATCATTCGCTCTTTGCTGGTTACAATAATGTTGGTGAATTTCTAGAATATAATGTACCGATGTATTTTTAGTATGAAGTTAGCAACTACATGGTGAATGATAATGTGCCATGTAGCTATAGATCAGGGGTTCCCTAACTGGGGTGCATAAACCCCCAAAGGGTGCGTGAGTCCATCCCAGGGGATTCGTGAGACGTGTTTGAAAGTCAAAACTAGAGTACTTTTTGTTGAACTAAAATCTGACATATCATATAATTTATTTAATATACAATAGTCGTACCTATCGACAAACTCTTTTCGCGTTCCATACGCATATGTTGCCATAGTATATAGTACCGTCACGGTTCCGTGGATGTGATAAATAACTGAATTATGAAACAGACACAGGTCGCATGACTTTGGTGAAGTTGGTTTAAGCATGACAGTACAATATTACAATATTACACTATAAACTTGATCTTTTACGAAGCACTGTTGTGCTTAATATAGTTTAATAATGACTCAGATCGTGTCTCGAAAAGTTGGGGGTTCGTGGACAACTCTGACATTCACAGGGGGTTCGTGGGGATAAAGTTAGGGAAACTCTGCTATAGATGAAGGTCAAGTTAAAATCGCATTATCATTACTCTGATGTATCAGTGTTATAATTGTTGTATCACAAATGATGAATTCTGATATTTTGATGACTAAACGAAGCAGTCACTGTGAATGACATAAGCCGTTGCGTTTCCGTATTAACTTGTATTATAAGTCAGCTGATTCGCACAAAGATTTACGGAAGCGTAGGAGGGACATTGCATTGTCGAGTTACCGACTTGACAAAACGACAATTATCTGCAAATTGACGAGTTGACGAGATGGTAACGTGACAAAATTTAGAAAATTGATGTTTTGACGAGATAACGGATCTCGTCAATGCATCAATTTTCTGCAATGAGAGTTGCACACTTACTACCATCTCGACAAAATGACAAAATTCAGAAATTTGCAGAAAATTGATGCATCGACGAGATCCGTTATCTCGTCAAAACGTAAATTTTCTGAATTTTGTCACGTTACCATCTCGTCAACCCGTCAATTTGCAGATAATTGTCGTTTTGTCAAGTCGGTAACTCGTCAATGCAATGTCCCTTCTACGCTTCCGTAGAGATTACATAGATCTGAGTGTAACAATGTGATACACTGCAGACTATGAGCTCGGATGATAAAAAGATGGCGCTAGTAGTAAACTCCAATATGTCAACCAGTGCACACTACATGATCGATATTACAACTGACCTTTTTTGTGTGGGTTTTAAGAAATTGTTTCGTAACCTTTCTATTTTATTTATTTTAAAGTTTGGTAGAGTCTGAAAGAGGTACACAAAATTGTGAAATATTAAAGATCTTAATAATAAGGTTCCTGCCCATTGGTTATCCATACTGTTTCATAAGTTTAAAGTACGTTAGGGAACATTTCGGTGGGAAGGTTTGCCGAAATATAGGCAGTTTCTGTTGCAAGTAAAACTTATACCTAACAGTTGTACTGGATCCTGCTTCCAGCTGATGGAAAAGTCATGAACGACAGGAGTCTTCGGAAGAATACAGAGACCGACTGGAAAAGACTAGACTTGTCAAATGTATCTGTTCAACTAGAGGCAGAATGAAAGTCATTATATGTAGGCTTGCGCATTCGTTCGAGGATTCGTTGGTTATTGTTGATGTCTAGACAATTGGCTAAGGCGTCGGACTCGTGATCTAAGGATTGCTGGTTCGATTCCTGCCTAGTTCATTACGTTGTGTCCTTGGGCAAGATGCTTGATCTCACTTGCCTCTCTCCACCCAGGGGTTAAATGGGTACCTGTGAGGTAACTTGTCATTGGGCGCAATATATAACTGCTGCCGACTGGAGGGATTGTCTCTGGGACGGGTTATCATTGACCAGGGGTAATATAACGTCTGTAAAGCGCTTTGAGACCTATCGCTGGTATAAAGCGCTATATAAATCGAACATTATAGACATAGAAGGATGTATGTATGTATGTATGTATGTATTATAGATCCTCCTGCAAGCAGGAACTCGCGAGGAAGCCATCATTGGCCTTTCTAAGCCGCAAACTGACCGAAGTCTGACTCTTAGATTCATATTTAATGTCCATTATTATGAATAATAGGATAACAAGAATTCTAAGATAGCCTACATAGTCATAAAGATTAACGTGTATGTCTTATCTTAATGAGCCCTTATAAACAGCTTGTTGAGAAATGAAATTTTGTTTGTGATAAATAGGACAAATTTTGTCATTCAGCTTATCTTGTATCAATCTTTACATTCATATCCCAAATCCATGAATAAACGCTACGTATAATGGACAATTTTGCCTGTAATTTCAATGTTTCAACTAATAATTATGGATATCTACTGAGAATGTGTGCTACAAGCTTATGAATATCCATCAAAATAAACAACCAACGATTATGAATTAGCTGAACGCATCTCATGTAAATGAATATAACATCTCATGTAACTGAATGTAACATCTCTTGTAACTGAATCAATGTACATCTCATGTAACTGAATGTTACATCTCGTGTAACTGAATTTAGCTGCATTTTTAAAAAGTCCCATATGGACAGGTGTTTAACATGTCACAACTTTGAGTACAACACAGCTGCATGACGTATATATATATACTATATATCATTGTTCTCATACAGTTGCGCCGGTTTTTCTAATCTCTAATTACATCGCAGAGCAAGGGCGTAGGAACCGGTGCGGCTGGGGGGGCGCCAGCCCCCCAGTGAAAAATATGGTGGGGCGGAAGTATCATTCCGCCCCCCCGCTCCGCAAGTCAGAAAACCCCTTTTTCATTTCCAAATGGAAAAAAATCTCATTTGGAGCACCAAATTGCATCTAAGGTTAGGTGAAAATGCAAAATTATTTACAAAATGGAGTGGGTGTTGAAGTGTGCTATATTGCACCAAATTGCATCTGAGGCCACCTGGAAATGCAAAAAAAATCCAAAAAACCCCCCTCTCCCAGGCTGGCCATCAGTCATCAGCCCCCCCCCCCCACTCAAAAGTACTTCCCTACGCCACTGTCGCAGAGCATTCCAAACATCAACACCTTACACATCACTTGAAGCGCAATACCGTATAAAAACCCTACATCCTTGCATAGTAGCTAGATTAAAATCATGATACATACTATGCATATATGATAAACAAATTCACGAGACTGCTTCATGCTATACTCTTAACAAGCATCTTTGATATAGTTTACGAAAGTTTGTGTTTATTTAATTACTCTTATTATGTCAATTGATGCTTAAACTTGATCGAGGCTGAAAGCAAATGTATTTCTTTCTCATGAACTTTAGCAGGTGTTTAATATGTTTGCGAAGCT
>JXUT01144371.1:0-12240 GCA_000934455.1 Apostichopus parvimensis
CACTAGCATGCAATGTAGTTTCAGGCTTCTGTGCAGCGCATGATAAGGCTGATATTTACAGGAGTATGCGGGCGCTTATTTGCCGACAAAGAAGCGCCCGTGCGTATTGTATTTTCATGTCCAGGGGCGCTATTTTAGTGCTTGCGGGCGCGAATAGCGCCTGGGCGCCCGCTTATTTCAACCCTTGCTTATGGATTATAACTTAAACGTCGGGTGGCTTCCAATTCTCTTGCTTTGGATTAAACACCCACCTTAGTATTACCCGGCTAGGTATCGAACTTGAAACCTCCCGATTACTAAGCCCCATTGCTTCAAATGCCACCGCCTTTATCCACTCCTCCACAGCACCGGTATCACTAGCAAATGTCTCAGATATCTATCTTCCTTAAGAAACAAAAATATTCTCAGACTCACCCATAGATGTGACTGACTGATGGGATTTATTGTTTCTTGTATGCCAGGCCATCAATAATCATGACAAAACAGAAACATAATTCCTCAGATTTTCAATTTTATCCACCAGGACTTAACCTTCAACAAACAGTAAGCTGTTTAGCTCTTTCATTTCTCCATTGGTTGACAAGATCTAATATAGAGTCTCGGTAGGCCAAGATTTCGGTAGGCCAAGATTTCCAAGGCCAAAATTCATGACTTACTGTACGCGTAATTGTCTAAATACCAAAAGTAGAAGGTGCAACGTAACGGCTATTTTTCATCTGTGTTCATCACTTGAATTTGTAAAACAAGCATTGTATTACTTCCTAAGCAATGGGGAAGGGATGGGGATGTTACCGTTACGAATGGGACAATCACGTTATTCGTTAAACATATGCTGATACTGTATTTAATTTGAAGATATTGCATCGTGTTTTGGTAAATGAGACTCAGTGACCATTGTCACACTTTACATGCTTTGCACACTTCTCAGGAAACTTGGTGGTTTGTAAATTCCCTTTTCTGGCAGGCAGTTTCAAAGTTTTTGAGCAAACACCTCATTCTGGTTTTAGAACGGGCCTTTGCGATATGTTCAACTTTTACACAAACTTACAAGCGCAACTAAATGACCAAAAAGTCTTTTGTAATTTAAATACAGATATTACAATAGTGAAGAAAATGTCCATTTTCTACTCTGCAATTATTAAAGTGGTCCGTACCAGTACTTGTAGTGAGTATACAGGGGATAATTTATCTATCATATCATTGTAAGATGCTATGAAAAATGGACAATTTGCTGAATAATTAGTATAAAGATGTGTAGCAGGATTTCATACAGGAACCATACAGTAGTATTGTATAACAGAGATAAACTCACAGAGCTGTTAAAACTATAAGACATAATTTGTTCACTATTTGTTCACTATTTACTAGTACTGTTACATATTCTAGGATAGTTACCTGTACTGGTACCCTACCCTCATAGATTTGTTCCCTTTGCATTTTTTAAGTTATCTTATAATAATCTGATACTACTGCAATGTTGAGTACTGTACTTGCACTTGGAGCCTTATACTCTAAATTGTACTCATACAAAGGGCAACACTGCTTTTACTTGTACTAATAAGTACAAGTCTGGTCTACCCTGTTGTCTAATTTGCAACATTAGCTTCGGTCCACAAAAAGTGAGCTTCAGACTCTCTCTGCATTCTAATCATACTCCTCAGTCCCTTCTGAAAGTTGCTTCAGTTCACATCACATAAGTCACATAATATCCAAACAAGTGAATATTGCAATTGCTTTGAATTGTAAAGATAATCATCAGACCATCTGATAGCCACTTCTCTTCATGTCATTAAAACTTGATGGAACTGAGACAGAATCTTGACCTCTTGTTGCTGCTCCAAACATTTCTAACAATAGTACTTCTTTTCCTCTTTTTTTTTGCAGGAAGCGCTCTGGACATACCTTCCACTCAAGTTATGTAATCTGCATCGCAAATGGAGTTGTTGCCTTTGTAGTAAGCCTCTGGTACCTGAGCAAATGACATTGACGATTGTTGGATGATAAGTGTCAGCCAGATATGTTCCTAACTTCCATAGCTGACCTTTACAGCATTAATGCCTTTTATGAAAACACAATGGAAAATAAGTATGTCTGTGGCAGCAGTAAATTAAACTTGAAGCAGTTTTATCATTCTGGAGACTGATTGATTCGTTCATTCATTCACCATAAAATCTGATTAATTTATCTGATTTAAATAATCAGAAGAGGATGTGGAATTGAAAGACAAAATATTTTGTCATTATGATTTATCTTCTCAGAAGATTCTCTCAATTATTATTATTTAATGATTATCTTCATATAAGATAAACATTGCATCCAAAATTAAATGTTAGTACTTAACAATTAACTAGAGCAGTAATGCTATCGAATCTCAATACTTGTACATTGAAAGAGATATTCTGATGCTTTTTGAGAAAATAGGTTCAAGCAGTACTCTGCCTGCCTCCCCCTCCCCAAGAAAAAGTATTGGGCCCCTAAAAATTATGGCTAAACCCCTGGACCGTTCAAGCTAATTAATAGCTAATTGTACCTTTGTAGAGAAGATGAAATCCTTCATAGAAAATTGCTGAATATCAAACATTCACAAGATGAATTTGATAGGAATATGATAGTTATTTAAGATTTCACTGTCAAAAATTTGTCAGCTGCTTTATCATTGTATAATCGATATTTTAGAGATTGTTTGTAAATAGTATTTTATTATTTGATGTACTTAGTCCTAAACTTACAAAAGGATTTAATTATCAAACAGCTATGACTTCCAAGGAAGCTGCTTTATTATAAAGTTTACCTCAACTTAACGTAAATTGAATATATTCCAGTCTCCAAAAGATTTATGTGTCTCAAAAAGATTTATGTGTTTATTCCCTTAGAAACATGCAATATTTTTTATAGAGTTTAGTGTTGGTTAATATTGTGTTTTAAGCTAGCTTTCCAAAAAACCGAAATAATCTTCCTGCTTTAAGTTTAGAGTTCTTCCTCATTGGTATTAAGTCATGTTATTTTTTATAGGTGTATGTTATCCTCAGAACTGATTATACAATAATATCTAAGACATCATAATTGTGTGGAACAGTAAGATAGGACTGTTCCATTAATGGGCAGGGATGGGAGGGGGAGAGTTAAGAAACCTTAGAATAAAGTGCCTTGGCTATATTTTTGGTGAGAATGGCTTAGTCTGTTGTAAAAGCCTGGAGAGAAACAAAAGTTTGTAAATAGCTTTGGCCTAGAGGTTACTTTATTAATATATATCAAGTGCATGAGACTTCTTGCTTTGGACACTTATATTTATCATGAATTGATGGTCCAAAAGATAATATGGACACAAGAGGAGGTGGATTTTTTTTTGGGGGGGGAGGGGTTGTGTGAGGATGGAGTGGGAAACAAAAAGTATCATCTTTTGACAGTTTACACCTTCATAATTTGATCATCACATGCAGCATTTTTTTTCACATTTTTTAGGTAAAAGTAATATAATTCTGCCTTTAACACTCCCCCCTCCCCCCCTTCATTTACCCCTGCTCTGCCTTTTCATCAGGCTGTCAGAGTGTACTCTGCACTTTGAATGTTTTCTGTGCCTTAAAATGTTAACCTATGATTCATTTAAATAAGCCTTGAAAAAGCTCCTAGGGACCATTACATTTTGATGTTCTCATAAACTCTATATCATTTGGGGTAAACCTGCAATATATTAATCAAGCTAGGGCTCAATCAAGGGGAGGGAGGGATGCAGGGGTGATCCTCCATTTGATCTCACTGAAGGGTATTTTCCTTACCTGAAATTCATGCTAACCCTGAAATGAACAGTCCAAGAATAACACTGTAATAGTAAACTATTTTCAGTACGGGTGTTTGTACACTAGTAGTATTGTTGGGGCTTCCAAATCAGAAATGATATTAACATTTCTTTTCTTTTTAACTCCCAGAATTGACGAACTAACCTCTACACAGGTACATCCGTTAATATGTCAAATAGCAATGATTAAGTTTACAAATATCCATATTATTACTTCTATGTTGTAGTTTACATATTCCCCCACCAATTTTGGAACATACTTGGCATTAAAAAAACAAGAATCAATAGGAGATAGATAACAGTAAATATTAAACCTCCGAAAGCCTTTAATATCCTCTTAAGAATCCTCAGATGTCTCATATATTTCAACTTCTTCCATTTTGATCTTCAATTAATTTATCGAGGTATGCCATATTTCATTATTTGTTTTGCTATAATGTGTGCTATTTTATGGAAACCTCTTTTCAAAGTAAAAAGTTTATTTTAGCATTTGTGCAATAGATATTTTCCTTTTCTTAAGCCTTTGCTTGGTTGGACAATGCATTGATGATTGTGTCATCTTTAATACTTTAATCGTGTCACAATTTATGGAAACTCTTGGGAGTGCAACATGATAGCAACAGTAAATATCAAACAAGTTTTGTAAATCCCTGTAAAAGTGGTTTTCTACAATGACATTGCGTGCTGTTAGGCTTTCTGTAATAGTGGTAGGAGCTCTTGAAGAAAAGCATTAAAAAATGCTTGAAAACCTTGTACCGTTTATCCAGGTTCTTTATGGGTCAGAAAAAAAGTTTAAGTAGCTGAAATAGATGGTTGTATTCTCTTTTAACAATCTGTGTTTGATTCACTTGTTCTATTTCTATGTAAGAATTATTTGGGATGCCAAAAAACTGCAAAGGTTTCCTTAGTTATGTAGTTCTTTTATCCTTTACTTTTCTTTATCACTGCTGGGAGATTTGCGAAAAATATGGAATGTAATTACAAATTCGGGACCATGTATATTGTGCTAAACCAATTTATAATAAATACCATGTCAGTGTGTCAGTTTCTAAAATCCATTGCAAAGCTTCTCACAAACGTCCATGGTTTGGAGTTTATGTGGAACTTAGAGCAATTTTATGGCAGGGAATCAGCCAACTGGCTTTCTGGTTTGGTTAAGTTTGTTGCTCAATGTATGCTAATTGTTAAATTACAAAATAAAGAAACAACCTGATCATAGTTTAATAACACTTGTACTTTCTGTTTAATTTTATTCAGTCTCTTATTTACATTTCATTCATCCAGCATCCTGGGTGTAGTTTCTGTTTCAAAGCCATTTGGAACCAGGGACCACTTGGGCTTTACCAGTACAGGTTGCACAGATCTGACCCAGTCCCTAGCCCCTATTTTTCCAACCTTATTGAGTACATATTAACAGAACTGATAAAAAAAAAGTTTAGGAAGTTGAACCAATGGCAAAGGGTTCCTAGGACTTTACCCAAAAGACTCAAAGTGTAAGCTTAAAGCAGCATTTTGCGTTTTGTCACCGTTTTCCAGTTTTTTGACAAGTCCATCAAGTCTTTTACATATATCAATTACAAAACAGCAAACTAAGATATTAGCCAAGTTTTTTCCCTGCCAAAAGCGTTAATTAACAAGTAATTAAGGACATTTGCAGATATTGCGAAAATTGTCCACCAGCAAATTACACATTTAATAATAATCGCATACAGTTCCCCCAACCCACTAGTTTGAATTCAACCAATCAGAGATGCAGGTTAAGTTATGAGCCGTTGCTAAAATAGATTCAAAACGTCGAGTTGGTAACTTGGTACAACCAGCGAGCTGGACTCTAATAGCTCCCTGGTACAACTGCCATAGACAATCTACAAAAATCAAGCATGGTGTTGAATTACGTATTGGCCAATGATGTTCATAGCTTTTAAATATTCATATTATGAGCGAGGTTTATTTGGATCCCAACGAAAAATATCTTCGAGAAAAACAAAGTTGAAATGTGTAAAATTCTCGACTTTTATGCCACCATTTGAAGTAAGATTGAATAGATAAGCTAGTTATGTATGTCGTTATGGTATCGTGGAATCAGTGAGGTTGAGAAAAACCATAGAAAAGGACGCAAAATGCTGCTTTAAGCAATAAAAAGTAGCCAGGAAACTGGACACATGGTTATCCTGTGAGGATGGACACACCAGCCAGCGGTGTTTCCAATCCAGTTAAAATAAAATGGTCTTGGCCACACATCACTGTCGTATAACATAAAACCACCTTCTATCAGCACGATATCAAATAGACATGATAGATATTTAACAACTCTGATAGCAATCATCCAGGCATTTCTTAATGGATTATGTGACCATTTTCATATTTGTCAGCAAAGTACCTAGCAACAGTGATATAATTACCATGGCAACAAAAAAAGACATGAAGAATGCACTAAAGCCATTGGAAGAGAGATTGTAGTGGCATTATTAGAAAATGCATCACTTAAAATGTTGATTTAAGTATTACTATCAATAACCTCAGCACTAACCATTTTGTTGGCGATATAAGGCATGATATTGCTTTGGTAGTATGTTACATGAGGTATTTCAAGTCTATCATTCTGACTATACATGACCAATTGGATAATGTCATACAAAATATCATTCAAAAGGTAACAATGATGTCCTTTGCCTGGATTAATCTTGCCAAGCTTGTCTCACTATCTTTTACCTCCATTAATACATCTAAGATGACAACAGCCTTGTCATTGAAGGAATATCCCTGCCTCATCTGGAGCAATTTCTTTGACCTCTGACTGATCAGGACCCTCAAGACAGACATTCATCGTACAAACATCATTCAAAAGGTGACAATGATTGTCTTTGCCTGGATTTATCTTGCCAAGCTTGTCTCACTAAATTTGTACCTCCATTAATACATTTACAGGGTGTGAAGACTCGCGCACAAAGAAACGTCTCATGCCGGTAATCTGACCTAGTTTCAAATGAGGTGTAACAGAAGTGTTAGACACCACCATCGATCCCAGAAAATATACACACAGCTTGCTACCGTCGGTAATTAGACACTAGTGTACAGTCAATACATACAACTACGATCAGAACCCACATCACAGTGTACATAGCAGCGTGGATATCTCAGGTCTAGATTACTGTCTGCATTTTGTAGCAACAAGAAGAAAACATCATTTGCAAGCAACGGAAAGTTAACTTTTTCAGAGCGTGGCACGCGGTTTGGCGCGAGTCTTCAATGCCTGTAAGATGACAAAAGCCTTGTCATTGATTGAATATATCCCTGCCTCATCTGGAGCAATGTCTTTGACCTCTGGCTGATCAGCAGGACCCTCAAGACAGACATTCATCTGAACAGCTGCAACCGATGGTGCAGTCAGGTAAGGTATGCACCGACTGAGTGAGGCATGTCACCTACCGATGGAAGATGCAGCACCCGATTGGTTCTTTTTCTCATGAAAACTAAATCTGAGAAGGTCTACTTCAATGTCAACCTTTGATATGGAAAGGAAAAAAGCACAATAATTTAGTCTCAGAATGACATATGGCAATTTAAATTTATGGAAAATAAATTATTAAACTTAAAGAAGGCGGATACCTACTGCCCATATAGCTTGCAATAGAGATAACTTCAAGGACAAGCCCACCTAGATTAACATTTTTACCCCAGGATTTTTTCCTTCTTTGCTGTTAGGTACCAAGGTGATGTTCAACTCATATACATGATGGATGACTTCACAGAGTCTTCAGCAAGATCCCAGAGTCAAAGGTTTCTGGAAACTTCTTGACTTTTGAGTTGTTAATATTTGATCTCTTGCATAAATGGAACAAGACAGAAATTATAAGGGAGGGGGGGGGGAAGAGTAGAGCTCATGGTTATCATCATTACAATGACTATTGGGATTATGCCTCATTTAAAATTTAACTGCTGCTAAACACATCATTCGACTCCATCAAGCTGTGGTAGTTGAAAATTAACTTTCTTGTTGGGGGGGGGGACCCCCAGACCCACCTACACAGGTATAAGATACCACAGGGCCATAAAATAAAATGCAAATACTACAAATAAATGTGTTTTTTCTTTTAAGACAACTTGGCTGTAAAATAATTGTTTTGACCATTTATTTTATTTTTGACCATGAAATTATTTTTTTACAAGGAAATTATTTCAGAATGTACCAGAACACTAAGATGTCATTATTGTTGATTATTCTCAACAATGCTCTTTGTATCTACTTGTGTAAACATGTTTTAATACCTATTCTTTACTTCAGAGTTTGCATGCTACTTTAAAAAAAATAGGATTCATACTTTATCTATACATACCGATTTTTGTTTATGAAATTTGTACGACGCAGGCAAGTTAAATCGTAATTCTGTGGTAAAAGAAAACAAGATAAATTATCACCTTATTTAACACTGAACATACACATTATTACATCCAATTCTGGTTCGAAACGCTCTATCCAACGGTCCAGCCTCCTATATAATTTATAATATACACATATATAAATCAAACCTTTCGATAGTTTTGGATGAACCTTTCATTAAACATATTAAATAATATCCAACATAATCTAAGAGGGAGGGAGTACCAATTAGGGGATATTTGTATTATTATTAGTATTGCACTACCATATGCTATTCAATAACACACCCAACCCCTTCAGAACTGTATGCTCGTAGCTTCGTAATAATCGTTCAGTATAACTCGAAATCTTGACAGAATTTATCAACAAATGATGTAATAACACCAATTTAACCTTTATTTGGTAACTCGTGTTTTAACATTAATGTTTCGTCATGTGGATTTCAGCTGTAAAAATTACTTGTATTTAAGGGAAAAGCAGCTATTTAAGGAAAGGAGTGACCTGTATATGGCCTCCTAAAGCTTAAGCAGTAATTTCTATTCACATTAATAGGTTTGATTACCTTCTACAGCGCAGTCAAATTCAATGTTTGGAATCATTGCCAAGATAGGAGAACAGAAAGAGAGGTCGAAATGTGGAAACAAGCATTTATGATCAATAACATTTATTATAAGTCTTCTTTGCTTGACAAATATTAATCTCAATTATTAAAGTGCTCCTTCAATGACTTGAGAAATGCTTCCAAACTGTCACTGTATATAATCAAGGACAACAGGTAACTTGCAAAAGTTCCCATCCTGAAAGATCTTTATGAGCCTAGGTTTCAGTGTAAAGACCTCTTCTTTTCACCAAAAACTAAAGTCCAAAATTATAGCTCAATGACTCAGCAATAAGCAACTTACCAGCAACAGTCTCCATTTTTATGCCCCATTCCTTTGATTTTCTTTGGATATGCTGATCAAGAGAAATGAAACATTTCATTCGTGTATAAAGATTAGATACTTTAAAGCTTACCGTAATATAAAGCACAAAGTGATCAAAGTAATGACACGAGCTCGCAAGTTTCAGTAGCGGGTAAGTAAACACTGGGAAAGTATATGCTTGACTGAGACATTAGTGCAACATGAAAAGGTTCAAACAAAGCTATGAATTGACTATAAAATCCTCATTCTAGCTTTTCAGGCCACTAAAACTGGTACCCCAACCTACCTTAATGTTCTCTTACATCAGCAAGCTAAATGTAGACCAATACGTTCGCATTATCAATTTCAACTTCAGGTTCCAATGTCACGTACGAGATCTTTCGGTGACCGTAGCTTTCTGAATGCTGCACCACGTTTATGGAACTCCCTCCAGGTTGAAATTAGGTCTTAAGATTCTATTATTAAATTCAAGCACTGTCGTAAAACTTTTCTTTTCTCTCAACTGTACTAGTTTTTACACATTCAGCACCCGTAAAGTGCATTGAACAAACTTTGTTGGAGTCTGCGCTATATAAGACTAGTTATTATTATTATTATGTATACCATGCAAATAGATACTATTAACATTAACAATGCTTCTTAAATCCTGCTGTAAACTTGAAACTGTTGGTGATTCTAGTATTCAACATCTAGTATTTAACTGTGGCATTTCTTTAATACAGTATAGGCAGCTTGCATGTATACCCATATATAGTATCCAATTCCAATGCAAGTTCACCTGAATAGAAATCACATTCTTGGTTTACTGCCAGATAAGGAACCCCACATAAAACATTAAGTAATTTATAACCCCACCTTGGGTGTAGACTTCATTAATAGCCAAACTAGGCCTCAGAATGATCCATTTTAAATCTAAACTTTAAATTAGTGTGTGTGGGGGGGGGACCTGAACAACCTTGGGGTCTTACCCCTCCTTTGATATATGTCCTGGACGGACTACCCGTGATAATTTATCAAAAAAGAACACAATGCTACGCAAAAATGGGCATCTAGCCATATAAGTGCAAAGATGCACAGCAGTTTTTATACAGTAACCATAGTATATTATTAGAGACAAAGTTCAAAGGCTTATGATCCGCTATACAAACTTTAAACGCTAAATTATTCTTTTCCAAAACGGTCAAGTACCTCTCAAAACAATGAACATCAACAGGTTTAGATTAGCTGAGACTATCACAAAGGATAGAAAGTAACGCATGCATGGTTGCAATCGTGAAAAAAGCTACCATGTGTACACTTTTTGAGGATGTACTCACGTCTCTGGTCGATGTCTTGTGCAGCGAGTAGACTGAAGTCCTGGCCAGATCGAGAGCAATCTTCAGAAACGTCATATCCATACCTGATATTACGTACAAAGACATGTTATGATGACGTCACTCAAGCTACCAACCTCTCTTTCACAAAATGGGGAGATTTACAAATCTTCATCACAACAGATCAGGAGATTAGGAAAAAGTATGGGGAATGCAGCAGAATGTAACTCAAACAATAAAGTGAAATAAAAAGAAACATTTTTGCATTTTTCACATCACCTCTGCAATAACACAGGCTACTTATTTTTATCAAGTTAACGTTATAACCTTCACGCTCAAGAACACAATGGCATCAGCAAAGAAAACAAACTGGATTTTCTCCATCCCCCCTGACACAGTAAAACATAGGTAAGAACGATTTCTGTGAGCAAGTAAAAAATAAAACATCAGACATCAAGTTCTCGCTGGGAGATTAGCACATAAAAGTCAGGATTGTCTTAAACACCAGGACACTCCGGTGAAAAAGGGAGAGTTGGCCGGACTGCTGTTTCTGCAGCTTATCAGTCTCCTGAAGGATGTACCCCAGTCATTGAGGGCGCAGTGTAAGAATCTTAAACGTTTGTGGCCATGATAGCTCTGAGTGTGTTTGTATGTGAGACAGTTAAGTGAGGAATGAAGGGAAAAAACGACAGTTCCCTTGCTCTCTACCCCTTCTTTCTCTCTTTTCTTCTTAGAGGTCGGTGGGAATACGTTTGTCTCACAATCATTGTCATTATTTTTGCTTTCTTACTCAGCATTACCTATATAGTATCTTATTTAGTTATATCAAATCTTGTACCACACTAATGACCTACAAGAGCTATATACACAAGAGATCTATTCCAACATTATATGAATTTTATGACAAGTATTACTCGTTCCATCAGGGACTGAATCTGCTCTCAAACAGCTTCACAGTTTCAAGACATCATACCTTTATTCTTCTTCGTTCCAAACGGGGGATTCATTATCACGGTGTCGAAGTTGTTTTTCCATTTCGATATGTAATCGCCGTCGCCTGACAGATCCACATTGACAAAATCTACATTTTCAATTTCAAATTCGTCCATATTTTCCAAGGCAATGGAGAGAGCATCTTCGTCAATATCGAAACCAACGCAGCAGCTGTACGAGCAATGGAAACAGTGATAATGTTTATGAACTATTAAAGAAACTCAACCTTCCATTAGAAGATATGATTATTACTTGATAACTCAACAACGAACATAGAACTAAACCTTATGCAACCTAAGAAAAGTTGACATGAAAAAGATATCATGTTAGTTTTCATAATGGACTGAAGAATTAGAACACCATCAATTGGCTCATTTGCAAACTTTTTGTAGGATTATCATGAACGAACACCAGTTTTTATCAATCCTATTGTTTTGTAAATTGTTGATGGAACTCTAGAAGCTGGTGTGTTTTTTTTTGTCATTGTCATATTTTCTGGGCTGTCACCAAACAATTCCGTCCAATGAATGAGAGATTACACTGTAAGATCCTACCATATTTCTCAGACACTGAGCGGAGGGTTTATGATGGGATGGGGGGGGGATGGCTTTGGTGATTAAATGGTGTGAAGACTCGCGCCAAAAAAAACGTCTAATGCCGGTAATCTGACCTAGTTTCCAATGAGATGTAACAAAAGTGTTAGACACCACCATCAATCCCAGGAAATACACACACAGCTTGCTACCGTCGGTAATTAGACACTAGTGTGCAGTCAGTACATACAGCTGTGGTCAATACCCACAGCACAGTGTATAAACGATACAGCGATGGACA
>KN897367.1:0-14401 GCA_000934455.1 Apostichopus parvimensis
GGCTCTAGAAGCAGATGTCAGACTATACCAGAGGGCGAAGAAAATATTTGAGAAACAAAAGGAGAGATCTCTCGACTTTAAGTCACTTGACAAAATTTAACTTATTTATGAAATGTAAAAACATTTACCAACTTCAGCTGACGTATTTGTCATAACTATATATGAATACCTAAACATTGTGTTCTCCAAATAATATGCTTATACTATCGACGTTAATTATAGTATGTTAAATTTATATTTCTTTTTACATAATGTTATATTATTTATTTTTACATTATTTAAGTTCAGATGAATTATTTCTAACTAGTCTAGTCCTTTTTGTCATTAGAGTCGAACTAGTAAATTGACAACAACGCAAGATTCAAACTAGAGTGTCGAACGAATCCAGCTGGAAAGATTTTCATAGTTGGACAATAAATGGACAAAAAGGGCATTAATAAATTTCTATAGAAAATATATGTCGATCAAGGGCAAAGGAGATTATTTAAGGCACTTGAAAATAAGAAATGACCATCATCAATTTTTGAAGAATGTTCACGCATATTATATTGTTTGTTTTGTTTTTCCCCGAATGGTTACGATAGCGAAAGAATTTTCAATAATATTAATGAAAATAAAACTAAAATCTTGCCATGTTTCGTATCTCTTTATTAACTTGTTCCTAATGGATCGACTATTCGCTATTGTTCCAAGCCTTCAATGCCTCTCTCAAAGTTCTCTCGTGCCAACATAATTGGTAACATTATCGCTTCGGATAGTACTTACTGCTCCCCTGCACAGGAATCTTCAGGATCTCAAGATTTATAGCCCTTGTAGCTAGACAAGTGATATGAGTCCGTATCTTTTGACTAAAATCCTTCCTCTCTTGAACTCAAACGACCAAACATGTCAATACCGGACTCATCAAATGGCGGCCTGCCACTTGTTACACTTTCAATTGGTAGAGCGGCCATCTTTTTTTCACCCTTTTGGCATGGTACGTTTTGCATACGGTGCATTGGCCAACTATGCTTCGGATGATAGTTCAGGCACCGACTACCCAATACTTCTTCTAGTCTCATGAGGATCGCAGACTTGCCCATGTGACCCAATGACTTGTGTGTCTCCCGAACGATAAGATGCGCAACTGGTGAACCCTTTGGTATAACTATCTAGTGCTTGATTTCGTCAGGTATATCAGCTCTTCTCAATCTACTTCATACGATGATTAGACCGTCTGGCAATATGGGATCTAGTGTTCGAAATGGACTTTTCCTCATCACTGAGTTGATTTCCTTCTCCGAACCACTAGTTAGGGCTTTCAACCCTGCCTCGAAGTAGCTATTTTGCTCATGGGAAAGAATGAGCGTTACATCAGCCTTCAAATTATCCACAGTCAAGTGACAGTCAACAGATTCGGACCGGCATCTTGCTTGCACTTTCTTCGTAAATTAGATGACCGTGCCCACAACTCTTTTAAGCTTGGAATAACTTGAACACCTGTCGATCAAGTCATCAAGGAACCAGGCATGATTTCTTTCAACGACCCTATTACACACTCTGTTAACTCAGGGTCGTCGTCGATCAATGCAATAGGGTCTATTGGTGCACCACTCCCCACTTGACCGATACAGGAAATCTGGCTCATTCATCCATCTCTTATTACGGAGGAAATTATTGATGCCTTGGCTTCGGGATGCTTCATCTGCTGGATTGTCATGAGTTTTGACGTAATGTCACTGGGTTGACATCTGTAAGATCTAACATCACCGAGACTCTATTGGCAACGAATGCTTTAAATCTTCGAGTGTCGTTGCTAATGCACTTAAGCACAGTATGGCTATCAGACCAGTAGAACAATTCTTTCACTTCCAGTTCTGACAAGTTTATACTCGCAATGCGAGCAGCCTTTATAGCAGCGGTTAATTCGAGGCGAGTAATCGTTTTGTATTTCAAGGGGGCGACTCTACTCCTCGCAGATATCAGTGAAACCGGTAGATTGCCCCCTTTGTCTTCTTGACGAAGGTAAGAACACGTGCCGTAACCCTTATCACTGGCGTCAGAGAAGACATGCTGCTGTCCGTCGACGATCTCAGCAAACAAATCAGATTTCACCTTGCTTTGGACGCTCCATTCCTTAAGTCGCTCCAGCTAGCACAACCAACGTTGCCAAATATGCAGGGAAGCGCCATTTTATGAGTTCGTCCCATCCCAGACCCTTACGGCATATATCTTGCAGTAGCATCTTGCTGGCAACGCAAAGGGAGCTACAACATACATTCAACAACAGGCCTCTCATCGTGGGATCCCTTTTCACGGGTGATACTTCAAATTTTAGTGTGTCAGTCTGCGGTGACCACTGTACACCAAGGGTACGGCTGATTGGAATACCGTGCTGGTTGAGATATAATGACCTCAACTCTGGAGCTTGATTGTCGCAGGGGACTGAGGCCTGTACCTCCTTATTATTTGACACCGATTTGGTGAGCCTGAACCCGCCTAGAGCACACATATCGGTCAGGCCCTCTGTCAGTTCCATGGATAGCCTTCCGTACATCATGACTATATTTATGTCCATGGTCTTCTCCGGTCCTCTAGAGAACATTGTTGGCAATGGCTGATGGTGATACGGCTGCACAGAGGTGACGAGTCATCCTGTAAATCTTTAACTCTTCTTCCTCATTGCTCCTCCACAGCAATCTGAGGGCATCACGATCTCAAGAGGCACTACAACTTGAAGGAACATTCCTTCGATAATTGCCATGACAGCAACTTTCTCTTCTCTAAATCTGAGGACACCTTCCACTGTTCGTGATGTCCGGCCCCTGTAGAAGCAAGTCATTGAGGGAGACACTGGCTTTTTTGGCTTCAAAATCAAAGACCACACTGACTTTGTCTATCTTCTTGTCACTGATAACAGGACTGTGGGGAAGATACCACTCCTTGGCTTTGAACGTGGTCTCACAATCTTCCTCCATGTACTCACGATCGTACATCTGATTCATGAACTCTACATATCTAATTTTAGCACTGGGACTCGTTGAAACCGTCTTTCTAGTATTTCGACCTATTCGTAGCTTGGCCCTTGTTGTCGGGTAGGATCGAATTTGGATCCATCCATGGCAGGGGAATGACATAACGCCCTCCCACCAACTTGATGCCATCCTCTATAATCTCGACAAATGTCTTGTCTACTATATACTGACATCACAAGTCTCTCTGTCCCTTGACGTTCAGGAAAGTCCGTCTTTGTGGCTTGTCGGACCAATTGTGTCAACTGATAATGGTCCTCGACGGCTCTCGCCTCCACTATATTCACGGTGTCGGTATTCGAGGACGAACTTGGTCTCACAATGCTCCACGGGATCCAACCCAGAAGAGAACGTTGGGCAAAAGGTGAGCCATGCGGACCTGTAGTCATCTGAAGTTGCATATATAAATCGGCAAGGGCGTTCCCTATCATCAAGCCGATATCTGCATCAATCTTCCTAAGTGAGACTTTACCCCTTAGATGGTCCCAGACATCAACATCCTCTCGGGTTGGTATGTGTTCTCTAGGAGGCATTCTTTGGTGTAGACATTAGGCAGATTGATGTCCCTGCCCTATCCAAGTAACTGATCGCCAAGTTAGAAACTATGCTGGTTTCAAGAGTATAAGGCCCAGCCATAGTTTCAATTGGTATCTTCCTCCTCGTCCTCTTCAGCTTCTTTGGGCTAGCTTAATTCTGTCGTTACACCAGGCAGATCATCTCTGTGAAGCTCTGTAGGCTGTCGTTTGCAACACTTAGTGCATTTTAGGCGATTCTTGCAAAATTTGGATTTATATTCCGCTTGAGTCATCCGCACAAAGTTCCTATATTTTAACCCATTTTACTCCATGGTCAAGAGTCGCCTTGTGAAATTTCTCGCATACCACAGATTCATGATCTCCCTCGCAAAGGTCGCAAGAGATAGACTTTGGCTGAACGGTGACACAGGATTTCTGGTTGTATGATCTCTGATACTGGTGCGAGGCTGTTCCATTAGCATTGTTATCAAATGTTTTGATTTTGGGCTCCTCTGCCTTTTCAGCAATAAATTTTGAAAACACCTCAAACGAAGGGAAATAGCCGTCGTTGTTGTTGTACTTCAAACTGATTGTCCTCCATTTGCTTTTCGATGTACAAGGTAATTAGCAATTATCTTAGTAGTTTCCTGGGGGTAGTCTAGGATTCCCTAGTCATGGATTGACCCTTTAGCTGCACATATTTCATCGAGAAGATTTGAGAATATTTTCAAACAGCAGAATCTTTCCGTTGATTTAAGGCCAATTTTTCAGCTTTCTTAGAAATGCTCAGCTGATCACAAGATCCCCTCCATACCAGAGGGTCACCTTTGAACTGCTCCACTCATATGGGAGGCAGTAGAAATGGATTAACCAACTCCCTTTACGTACATTGGTGTTCTTCTTCAGCCATCAGAGTTACAAGGGGGATTGTATTGATGAATCTTATGACACCGTCATTGGGGCCGTCCTCCGGGATCTCTCGAGAACGGGCGAAGTGGTCCTTTTTTTCTTCATGCTCGTTCGATTCATCTTCTCCGCTTTCATCAACCAATTCTGGGAGTACTTATATATGTCTTCTCCGTCTTTTTCTGGAGCTTCAATCTTTCCATCTTCAGTTGGAGCTCCCTTTCTTTAAACTCCAGAACCATCTTCTGCATTGCTATTTGTCGTTCAACTCGAGCTTCTCGCTTTTCCATGACATGCGAGTAGAACATTTGTTGCTTTGTATTATCATCATCATCGTCATCGTCATCGTCATCGCCACCGCCACCGCCACCGCCACCGCCACCGCCACCGCCACCGCCACCGCCACCGCCACCGCCACCGCCACCGTCATCGTCATCGTCATCATCATCATCATTATTATTATCATCATCATTATTATCATCATCATCATCATTATTATTATTATTATTATTATACAAAATTTCTGTAGCGCCTTATCCAATCAGAAATTGCTCTAAGGCGCTTTACAGCAAAATACATACAAACACGATATAAAAATATATAAATCGATAATGTAAGGTATAAAAAGGGTAGACAATTTGTTATATACAATATGATAATAAATTGTATAAAAAACTGCAAATGGGAAATCGAAAATTATACAAACAAATTCTTAAAATTTAAAATATGTATATATATGTGAAAATTTTAAAAGTGCTATAAATGCAAACTGGAAAATGCGTTGTAATATGTGACAATGTAAATAGTATAGAAAGCACGGTTAATGGAATGCAGATCTAAATAGAAAGGTTTTGACTAGTTTTTTAAATTCATCTATATTTTTGGCACACTTAGCTTCCTCCGATAAACTTTTCCATAATGTCGCAGATGAGTAATCGAAACGCCTGTTTCCGTATATAGAAGTTTTAATGACAGGTTTGGTAAGTAAGGACTTGGATTCTGAGCGTAGAGATCGAGTAGGCTTGTATTTATGTATTAATTCAGAGAGGTAGATAGGGGCTAAACCATTAAGTGACTTATATGTATATAACAGAATCTTATAATTGAACCTGCAATGAATAGGCAACCAATGTAAGTCACGTAATACAGGTGTAAAATGCTCATGTCTACGAGTGCGACTTCAGGCCGTGCAGCGCGATTCTGAACTCGCTGAAGGCGATCGGTCAGCTTGTGAGGCAGGCCATATAGCAGGGCGTTGCAGGGTGTTTCCTTTTGTGTTGGGAATTCCCTTACTGGTAGCATTAGGTAAGATTGCTGACTTCTTTTGATAGTCTTTACCTGATCTTTTTCCCATCTTGAAGCTCAAGAGGTTTGAAATAATCGTTAATGATGTAGATTGCGGTCTTAAGTTAAAGAACGCCACCAACGGAATCACAAACTCTGCTACTTGATGATAAATCATCTCTTTTATTCAGAGTATGAATTGATTCACTGCAATGAGAACAACAAATAAAGACAAACTAAATGAAAATATATGCTAAAGCTACAAACAAAAGCATAGATAAACAATATCACAAACGGCCTTTCAACGATCGATGGACGATACTACAACGGACATGAAACCTCCAAATACTGAGGCTAAAGTTCATATCTCACAAACTTGCTTCAACTATGGTGTTATATCCTCATATTATGTCGAATACAAGATATGATGATAGAGTTGGAGTACAGATAGGAGCTCACGAACACTGCGGGTGGGGTTATGATGTTATAGTACGTTATAACTACAAGGTAACAAACATAGGCCTACATAACATAAAACAGTACATGGCAACGGAGCTTATCCTAAATGATTAGCAACGCAACCGTCCAAAACGTAACTTGAATCATTAAATCCTAAACGTTACATAAATGAAGTAATGACAAATCATACCAACTAGACCGTAATTCTCACCGAAATTTTGTGGCATGATACAAACGTTCCCGCATCTACAGAAGGATGAAATTAAAGAGAACTTATAAAAGATTAAAACAGCTTACAAACCATACTTAAGGCGTGGGTGTTGCCATGTTTGTCGATAGTATCATCATCCAAATCCGTTGGGCGCCCTCACTAATAACTCGTATCTACATCGAAACAGCTCATGTTAGCAATACATTACATTTCTTAAGTTCTGTTTTATTTAGACAATCAATGAGATACAACATATCGTATCGTCATAAACAATGCTGTGAGCCTGCATGGGAATCTGATTGAAATAGCTGCACGATCCAAGTATAACTTTACAATTGTGCAGACAGGAATACGACACTATGTCTAGTCACTCCCACACATGAGATCACGACCTCCTTTCCCTACGTGCCACTCATGCATTCAAAGGTAACCGTGATAGAGTGCATTCGCTTCTCCAAGCCCAAAGGGAAGAATCGAAAACTGCGATAATAATGCAAGTAGACAGAGTAGAAATGCAGATACAGCACATACCCAAGAAGAAAACTAGTAGCGTAGATGATTTAATTATGACACACATATAGGACTTTCTACCGGCAAAATATACTCATTGCCGAATAAATCTTTAATTTCTATCCTATCTAGCTTTTACTATTTGTTACCAACATGGACTTCTATATTTTTATCATATTAGAAAAAAACATATGAAATTCACGACAACTTCCATAGAACTTGTATGTTCGTCTAACAATGGCTCCGTTTCAATATCTAACGTTCCGTTGCAATGGTAAAACCAAGAAATTACAGAAAGTGCGTCCGCCATAGTTATAGTTACAGGTAGTCTATCTAGGCTACACTCATTATAAATAGTAAAGTCTTACAAGCAGAATAGTATCAAATGGATAGTATTCATTGAATTTTTAGGCATACACAATATATATTTCTTCATTTCCTCTCCGCGGTTTTTTTCTCGACGTTTTCATTAAATATGCTTATAATGATGACACTTAAAAGTTGGTTATAGATGGCGCTTTCAACTTCTCGTAGTAGTAACCAACGTCTTGCTGGTACAATCCCGACCAAACATTTTAACTCGCCTGCAGACATTTCTACGCTGCTTCCAGAAAGCATAAAGTGCCATCAAAATGCCTCAATTGTTATTAAGGAATCTTTTGGACCCTTTTCGTGACTCACCACTATGCGCGTTATGTATAGCAAACACATGAATTCAAAAGCATTCATGCATGCCCAGGCTATAGGCTATGCACAGGTTAAGCCTAGTTTAGGTAACTTCACAGACAGACAGGCAGCTTCAGACAATGTAAAAAGTTACAATCCACGTGCACTATGTTTGTCTTCAAATGTCGTCTTTACTGCAACCCGATCACTGGATACGCTCGACCAATTAAGACGAAGAACGATGTCAAGATACACCCAACGTGTAGACTACACTACATGCAGTACGTGTTGGTATGGACGCCCATAAAATGACAAACGAATTTTTTCCATTGACAAACCATTGTGTATGACGGCATAGTAAACACCGGTAAGGCCGGTTCATACTTGCTGCGACTGCGCGCACGCACCCGACAATGTAACTTAAAAATAGATACGCATTAAATTTGCGTTTGCGTGTGGAAACGCACGCGTTACTTGCGTTCATACTTTTTTTGAAAAAATCGTACACGTACGGCGGCCAAGTGCAGAGTGCATCACTTTTCAGCAATCCTTTTCATGTAGACCTGTCATTGATTGATTGGTGAAAATTGATGGTGTTGAGAAAATGTTGGTTCTGTCACTCCTGTGGCTGGCTCATCATCGACGTCAGTCAAGACCAAAAGGGCGGCGATGGTATATCCGCCCTTTGAATCAGCAAAGAAATGAAAAGGGTGAATTCCATGCTCTCATTAATGAAATGAGACTGTATGATGAAGAAACCCACCATCGCAACTTCCGGATGTCGAGGGTTCGCTTTGATGCTCTTTTGCAAGAAGTGGGACCTCGACTAGTTCATTTTGGAACTCACCGGTATCCCATCAGCCCATCTCAACGGTTGGCAGTAACGTTGAGACTGCTAGCAACAGGCGACTCACAACAAACTGTTGCAATAAGTTTCAGACTGGGTAAGTCAACCGTAAATGGCATATTCAAGGAAACGACAGCCGCGATTTGGAATACACTTCATAATGATGTGTTAACATTTCCGACGAAGGAAGATTGGCAAAGAATTGCTAGAGTTCTGGTCGTACTGGAACTTTCCTATGTGTCTTGGCGCAATTGGTGGCAAACATGTTGTTGTACGGTCACCTGCAAACTCAGGTTGGTTTGAATGTTTTTTAATTTTATCAATTTTGGGGTTGTAACTTTATGGAGTTAAAATATATCGCCAAACTTTATACACCAGAAATAGTGTCTCGTAGATTAAAACTAAAACTATAGGGCCTAAGATTAGAAATAATATAACAATCATAGTAGGCCTATTATTGAAAATTACCGACACGAAGACGAACGCGAGGCATGTTCTTGTTCTTGGTTTGTTTATTTCCCGCAGTATCAAAGGGTTCCAATAACATTTTAAAGCATCAAAGCAAAACAAGATGATAAAAAGCACAATGACATAACAGTACGAGCGATACTGCTGGAGGTCCATTAAAAAGCAAGGCTGGCTCAAATTGACCATAGTCTAGATGGCAAACACACGTCAGTCCGGTTTATTTGCGAATATAAATTTGTTTTATAATTTTGCAGGAAGTAACTTTTTCAACTAGAAGGGAACATTCTCCATTTTACTGATGGCAGTTGTAGATGCACAATACAAATTTGTCATGGTTGACATTGGTGCATTTGGACGAGAGAGTGATGGTGGGGTATTCAGTGTAAGCGAATTTGGGAAGCAGTTAAACACTAGTACACTCAACATCCCAGATCCAAGAGCACTCTCATGAACCAACACAATAGTTCCGCCGGTGTTTGTTGGGGACGAAGTTTTCCCATTGAAGCTTACAAGTTTTGTTACCAGATGAATCTCTTGCCACGGGTTCAAGTGTCTTCCTGCGTCTGCATTTTTTTTTTATAAATGCTATCTATTATTTGCTCATTTGAAACGATTGACAGGTGTAAAATGTACTTTTTTCTTCTTGTGTATTTTTCTGCGATCAAAAGACATAAAATTTATATTTTTCCTCATCTGCTGAACAGGATCAAACTTGGACCGTGAAAACAAGATATATTATTATCGACTCAGCAGAGCAAGACGAATAGTAGAGAATGCATTCGGCGTTCTCGCTGCACGTTGGCGGATCTTTCGTCGACCAATCGGTGCAGCACCAGAATGTGTGTAATGGTGTGTAATGTTGTGAAAGCGACAATCTGCCTACACAATTATCTGAAAGATACAGACTTCAGGTAAGTGCACAACTCAAGTTAACCGCACACAAATCATTGAGGATTGAAAACAAAATTTATTAACTTAAAATAAAAAATAGAGTTTTAAACAAACGAAGGAAATTATTAAATTAATCTGTAAGTGCAAAATATGCAAGCAACGATGATTGGAAAATATATATAAATTTCAAATCTGTAAACGTCCGTTTCAAATTCGTTTCTTCCTTTTTGCTAGTAAACTATTTTCCGAAATAGGCATGGTATCTTTTTCAGATAGGCCTAAATGTTTAAAATATATAGAAATAGATGGTTTATTGTTACATGCTTATGTGGAGGCCTATCGCCGCCTCTCCTCTCAGGCTCTGTCTCTCCGCCTCTTTCTCTCTATTTGATGTGCTTGGAATGATAAGACCGCACATTGATAAATTCGGATAAAATTCATTACATTCTCTAGAAACCAGGAGAATCTCCGATATATTCCAGCAAACCTCATTGACCATTAAGCAATGGATGGTGAGATTCAAGATGGCGACTGGCGGAGAATGGTACAGGGAGACAACAACCTCCGAGACGTGGGCCGCCTGTCTACAAATGCAGCGTCAAGGCTGTCAATCGACGTAAGAGAAAGGTTTGCAAGGTACTTCACTTCCGAAGAAGGGTCGGTTCCCTGGCAAGACAATGTTGTCGGAAGGGGTGCTCACCGGGACGTACCTTAGAGCAAACTGCATTGGTATTGATTCACGTAAAATCACTAATGTTCAATATTAATTAAACAGCTACTTGAGCGAAAATTGTTAACGGGAATGATATTTAAACTTAATTATAATTTGTTTGTTTATCATTTAATTGTAATTTTGATATTTTTCACATCTGAATTTCAAGTTGGGCCCCACCTCGAGGTTTTGAAAAACTCGCTACACATTCTGGGCCCAATTTCATAAAGCTATACTTAACGGCCAATTTTGTGCTTACTGCACGATTTCCATTTCATAGCGCTGCTAACCGTAAGCACACGTAAAGGCATGCGAACATTCCGGTGCATGCATACTGCACGAAAATGATTGACGTCACAAATGCAAATCCATGGTGAACGTGCAAGATGGCCGCCTAATTTTCTTGCTAACCTGTGAAATACGCTTACGCCTTAGCAAATTTTTCTGCTACAGTATGCACGAAAATTTGCTTACCGTTAAGCAGCGCTATGAAATTGGGCCCTGACGGCGTCAAAATGACAAGACTTTGACGTCTTTTGTGGGGTGCTGCTTCGACCTACATTTTGCAACAAAAAAGCAAGTTCGGGTGTTTAGTCAATTTCATTATTGATTGAAAACATTTAAAACGAATTTCAGAGAATTCACTGGTTGCCGATTTCGTTCAAGCTGTTCTTTAAAGGCAGGGTGTAATTTTGTTATTTTAAGTTAATGAGCACAAGTTAATAACCATAAACACTTACTTGATATAAAAAGCTTTGGGGAGCTGTTGATATTGTAAAACATTGTTAGAAACGACCCCTTTGAAGTAATGTATATTTCTTACAGAAAGAGGTAGTTTATCACCCAGACATTTGAATCTGAGAGCACACAATTCTGTATGCAACACGGGTGTTTTTTCTTTCAATATTTTCTTGCAACTTCGATGACCGATTGAGTCCAAATTTTCACAGGTTTGTTATTTTATGCATAAGCTGGGATACACCAAGTGAGGATAATGTATTTGACTATTACCAAAAGTATACCATGCCTTTAAAGTAATATTTTTTATCTCATTATAGGTTTTCCCGGCCAATTTCAACAAAAATTCATTCAAGTTAATACCAGGCTCATTCAATTTCATTTGAAAATAAATGCTGGGCTACACCAGCATTCAAGGGTTAAAATGGGTCATTCACTTTCAGCACTTGAGCATTCACTCTACACGTGAGATCATTCAAATTCACTTAGTTCATTCAATTTCGTCAAAGCCAGTCGCCGAGGCTGGTCAATCATTCAATTTCATCAATGAGCAAACATTTTCCAAAGGTGTGCATTCAAATTCGTTTCGGTGTCAAACGAGATTTGGCCCTCATAGAATGGCAGCTACGAATAGGAGTCCGCGAGGCAGCGCAAGAAGCAGGAGTCAATCTCCAACAGTGGAGAGGTGATCTCCTACAAGAAGTGGCCCAACAGAATGTGGGAGAAATGCAATAATATCGAAAGAGAAACTCTAGTTTGATACGACTAGAAAAATCGCGTAAATTTGAAAGCGTGTTAATGAAATTGAATGTTTTTTGTTGTTGAAATTGGCCGGGAGAAACTATAGTATCCCGAATAACTTTTATAGTAACACAAACAATATACAGAGCGAATAGATTCTCATTAAAAGTCTAAAACAATCAAAATCCAATGTTGGTATCAATCCAGGTTACATTTGCCCCAATGGCCGGGTTAGTAAAAACCGATTTTGCTGGACCCAAGGCCTAACTTACAGTGGCAGTAAACATAAGGTCTGCCTGCTGAAACAGCACCTCATGGATTTGGAGTTTACACAGGGCTTTCTCTCTCGGTGAAAACTTTTTCAGAGTTGCACCGATCATCCTACCAAACAGGCTATCTTCGTCTTCATCTGCTCTCGATATTATATGGGCAAGGCTGTCCAGGATGGCCATCTCCACAACGTTGACCCTCTTAGCTTTCTTTGTTTTGGTCGATTCATCTGGAGAACAACTCCTTCGCTTTTGTCCTTCATTTGGAGGAGATGAAGATGTGCTTGATGATGGGCTTGACGATGGCTCTTTGGTATGCGTCAAATGGTTTAGGCTGGTGCTTTCTAAATCATCTTCGGAACCCAGTGTATCATAGCTCCGGTCTTTATATTCTAGCATTTCAGATCTGTGAATTATTAATGTAAATTTTACGGATGATTATATTATGTTGGACTGGCCATGGTCTAATAAATCATTATGTTGCTTTCAATGGAGTAGTTTGATCTTTGCGATTTTAACTAACAATCCTCTCGAGCAAGTGGATTTCCATTAAATTTGTTGAGAAATTTGTGGACCATTTGTGGACTGTGGTTCTGAAAATAATTGATAGTTCAAACTGATCTTTTTTTATGACACCTTTCTTGATTCTGTTCCTAATAGAGGCCTATTTGCCATGATTTAAATGTACAGTTTGTTATAAAAACAAATCAAATAACGTTGGTAATGAATGCACCTGCCGGACGATGTAGTTAAATATTATTCAAAGATGTGAGGGCCTCGTTATAATAGTATAAAGAGCTTTTCTGTACTATTTTGCGAACTTGATATTGATCTTAAGTACTTTTAGCAGAAGCAATCCTTTTTTAGCTAGAGACTTATGTCCTTATATATATTCGTGGGGAAATTTGTCAACAATGCATAATGCTAAACTTGCATAGTGTATTTTGACACAAAACTGTTTCTCGAAAACGACAAGTAATTTTATGGCTAGTTTTATGGCGTCTCTTGAAAATGAAAAATAGACGATTTGAATGATATAGGACATAAAGGAGACCCTACTCTCCCAAAACCCAATGAGGTATCATACATTCAGTGGAGCTACATCTTTAACATTAACAACTTCTTATACATTTATTAATTTAACAAGTTATTTCTAACTGAATTTTGTTGGACTAATTATTGTTTCTTTTTAAATGTTTTTTACATGAGTGCATTTAAAATCTTGAAAAATGGTTGACTTGAATTAAACCACTAAAAATACGTTTAAATTTACCTGACGCCCATGTTTGTTTCCGTTTCTCTGTGCTTGACGTGGTCTCCAAGAAAAGACATGACTTCATAGTATGGCCACTTTGTTTGCTTTTTGGCCCCATCTCCACGTTTGGTCTTCATGCTCTTCTTTACTTTCACAAAAGCATCGCGCAGTTTCCTCCATTTGTCCTTACATTCTTTCCAGTCTTTGCTGCATATTTTCCCAATTTCTTTCCATGAATTTACTGCCCTCTCTGTGTCTCGGTACTCTCTCAGAGATGTGTTGTAGAGGTTTGGAAACAGGCGCACTGTTTCGATAAGCTTTTGATCGTCACTAATTAGTTTTGCCATCACTGCGAATGAATACGCATCCGACTAAATGTTGAAATATTTTAATATGTCCGACTACGCATCCAATTAGTGTGCACGACCCTTTTTTATTTTCAAAAAGTTTGGACGCAGCAGCGCAATTTGATTACGCACTGCGCGTCCATTTAGACACTGCAGATCGAACGAAATCGGTCTGCGCGCTGCATACGCAGTGAAAACGCAGCGAGTATGAACCGGCCTGTAGTTAGATATAAGTGTACATAAGCGTACGCACGGAGGTATAACCTACGTACAACATGTACAGTTATTTCGGAGCGCGCGCGTCTGAGTTTGTACTGAAATTATCATGAGCGCTTTGGTACTTGTATGCATGTGTATGCATGTGCACACGGTACGGGAACGACAAAAGTCAGACAGTATAGCTAAAAAGCCTATATTTAAATTGTGTGCAGTAGAAGACTGTTGGATCAGCTTGTTATACAAGACGGTTAAGTTGTTACGCAAAGAAGATCGCATGCAGCAGTTTAAATTTAAGCGCGGATCGCGCGCGCGTCTGATTTTGTGCTGACATCATTACGAGAGCAGCGCTCTG
>KN897372.1:0-16243 GCA_000934455.1 Apostichopus parvimensis
TTGCCTCTAGAGATAGACTAGACTGACAGCGACAACGAAGCCACCGTTTCATAAGGTGTTGTTCACGAGTTGCTTGGTATTCTGCGATTACTCCCTCTTTCTGCAACATTGGGCTGAAAGCAATATCTGCATCCTTATTTGACTTATAAACTTTAATTCACTGGCAAGCCTAGGCAATATTGCATATTTTACAACCTTAGTATGATGACTAGGCCTACTACAAGTACTAGCAGTGTACTACTTCTAAGTTCTAGCCAGACCATGAGTTAAATGACTTGTTACACTGTTTAAACCTTGGTTCTAGTAGTAGTACATTCATCGAGTCCAATTGTCTACGCAACTGTTGTGAACAGGCTATGCCTACCCTGTCATAACGAATAACTGTGAAAATGATGTTATTCTAAGTTTCTAGTTATAATTTATATTAGCATGGTACAAGCAGTGTGATATCTGTTAGATAGGCCTAACGTTGAAGGCGTACCTTCAATGTCAGCATGCCCAATCCGTCTTGTCGATAGAGTTGTTCTTGTAAGTATTCGTTCCAACAGCTCAAGAGAGTCACCATGTCGTCGAAGACATCTTTTCGACATTCTTAACAGGAGGTCGTGTTCTCATCTAAGAATAAGATATGGGCAGATTCAATGAGCTCAGATTTATTATAAATATATTTATAAACAATCAATGTGGTGAAGGACCACTTGCTTATCCCAAAAGTTTATAAACATCACCGGCACCGAACACGTATTCACAATATGCACGGAATGCGGAAACAGGCTATAATTAGCAATAGTTTTACTGAATATCTGAATGCACTAGGCTACCGTGTTATTGCCTCTACTGGTCTCCCCTGTACTTTACCGTTTATGCACCTGTTTCGCGCCTGTGAACCTGATCTTGTTTGCGATGCTTTGCCATGGTAATGGTGAATATTCAACACTTAAAAATGAATAATGATCATTTCCAATAATAGAGGGCAGTAAATCCACTACGCCTAACAGCTAGCTAGCTGTCGCCTTGCCAGAGCAATTTACTATAGTGTAGTAGGGGCCTGAAAATGGCGACCGTATTAATTGACAGAGACTTCCCAGTGGAGAATTTGCTGCCCAAAAAAGAGACAGGAGCCAGTGCGTTTCTCACCAAATATACCGATTACGATGGTAGAGGCGTAGTTATTGCAATCTTAGACACCGGTGTAGATCCAGGAGCACCAGGTTTGGAGGTAAGTAATGCAAACGGACTGGATGGAGGAGGTTCGAACCAGGTGTACCGGTGTTGCGAGACATGCTAGTAAATCAAGTATGGTAGAACACGGCGATTTCGCGTGTTCCCTAAATTCGCGTATCGCTACATGTTAACTGTTATGTATGCAGCTCTGGTACTGTGGTAGACATTGTGTTACTGGGTTCGTTGGTCAAATTGCAACCACCTCTTAGTCGCAACTTTAATCTACAAAGCTATAACGAAAACGACAAAAATTCCTACAGTGAAACTAAGAATCATCAAGTTTGTATTCTGACCTACTTTCATAGAATATGTCACCCATGCATTTAGCGGAACTAAAGGACATTTTTTCTTGCTTCGTGCAGTTTGACTCCCAACCTTTACAAGTATAATTCTCTTTATTTGCAGCAGAATTTGGTCAAAACATCAATGGAATCACATTGCTAAAGTATAGAACTAAACAGCTGAGCAAAATCAGCAAGATTAACAATACTGCTATCCAATAAATAAACATTAATGCCCTTACTATCGCAATGTTACCGTATACCATCATACTATTAAGTCACATGCTTCAAGTTACATAAAATTTACAATTACAATGGCCTACACATGGCTTTAAAATTTATTTTCACAAATTAATACAGTCAGTTACATTCATCACAGCACCCTATAGAAAAGTAGTAATTTTGTGTATAAATTGTGATATTCGAAACAAAACACTGAGTTTTTTTCACATTTTCGTGAATCTTTCCAGAAACTTAGATTGACTTGAAGTTAGTCTGTTTAAGTTTCATAGTAAAGGCCTATTCCAGTTTTTGAGATATTCATATTTGAAAAATGCCATCAACATCCTTTAAAGCTGAATTGATGAGGACAGTCATCCTCAGTAAGGGCTTACATATATGGTAATCCATTGTTTCATAAGTTCTCAACCAAAAATATTTTTTTATCAAATTCATATAAATAACAGAACATACCCTATTGATAATTTCTTTACGCATCTTAAACATGTTTTATTAATGCCAATCTAGAAGTTCTTCTTTTCATGTGTGTAGCATGTGACTCTTTTGAGGAACTGACCATATGTTCTGTGTAAAACAAAACTTAGTGTATACTGTAGACCAGCCACTTTGCTTGATTAGCCTCTGATGTTTAAATTGTCAATTTACAACTTAGATTAATATAGCAGTGGTCTTCAAAGGTCTACAACAGTGGCATGCAAAATATGGCATGTGAAACCTTATAAATTTCATTCTTTAAAAATTCAGTTTCTTAGACCTACTGTACATTCATGATGGTTGTGGGAAATGTTGAAGTTGGCTCAAAGACCAGAAGAAAAAGACATTTAAGGATGTATACTCTAATTTGTGGGATTTGGGGATCATACTATACCTGGTAATAGCATATATTTCAACATAACATGGGAACTATGTCCTTAACTTTCTGATCAATTATTTGCACATAATATAATATTTTCTGTCTTGACTGCATCACGCCTTTTATATTTTCTCAGTACTCATCAAAAAGAGGCTTTATATAAAGCTGGGGTTAATTACAGATCCAACACATGGATAGAATTTACTTCGCTCCTCTCTTACCTGTCTCCCACTCCACTATTGCCCTTTCCCATCTACCTAACTACACATTTAGAAACAACTACTGTAGGGCGCTTCCTAACACCTTGGGATTCACTATGTAAAACTAAATCTAACTTCTAGAATCTCTTTGTACAAAACAAAATATGTGTAGTTTGCAGTTTGTGACTGTAACGTTAGCAAGTAATCTTGTGGTAATAATGTAATGAACAATGCATGTGTACTTTTTCAAACCATGTTCATAAGTACTGTACTGTAACTTTCACAACTAACAAATTTGTATATAGAGCTCAATACACTATTATTATAAACCATTCAAAATTCTGTAAGACCATATGTTTACAGTAGGCCCTAGGCTATGCTGTTAACATTGGCTTTGTCAAAATTAAAAGAAAAACTGCCCCAGCTTTCATATGCAAATGTAGCTGAATGTCCTATCCAAGTCAAATATGAAATGCAATTTTACTGTATTCCCATCAGCATCAAAGTCTCTTGGATATTGAGATCTAGGGTACAATGTACTAACAGTGCTTGCTAGAAAGGCCCTTGTGTTTGCCCCTGAGGTGCTTGTCTAACAAGACAATTGCTTGGCAATCACAAGATTTTTGAGGGGGGACCCTGGGACAGCAGAAGGCCTGCACAATGTTCCTATAAAGGAAATTAAGGGTTCAGATGAGGTGTAATCCGGGACTGAAAGTGTGATTAATTAGCAAGTTCCTTCCTGGTCAAGTTACAATCATTTTTGCAAAGACCCCTAGGTTGTTTATTTCATTAATTATTCTCTTTGATCAATGTCATTGCTTCTCAGACTTTAACACTGGTCAAATATGATTTTGTTTCAAATTTATTTTGTCCAGAGCACATGCACGTAATTTTATAAGTCGCAAAGACAGGAAATTCTGGGGGAGGCAACAAATAAACATAAAGCTGACAGTTAACATTAACTAGATCTTGAAACACCATTAGTTTGTTTTGCTTTAAAGTAGTGTGTTATATTTTCCAGATAGTCTAAAATTTCTTGATAATGACATCTAAAACAAAATTATGTACTGATTTGCACCATAGCACATTTCCTGAACACTATCGTAGAGCTTACAGTGCAAACTGCAGGACATTACAACACAGAATCTTATTTAAACAACTAAATGGTCAGTCACCAAAGCTGATTTTGGTTGTCCAAACAGGAATGTGGTTTGTCTTGGACGATGGGACTAGCTTTAAAAAAAATTGCCCTGAACATGTCTTTCCAGTGCAGAATATGGAATACATAAGTTAATCTATAGGTTGTTTTATATTGCCTTCAGTTATTAACATCCTTAAATATGGTTACAGTTCCTGAGGGTCAAATACTGGAGGTTCATAATTTTGTAAGTCGTTAGGTCAAGCCACATCCTGGCTTTTTGTATGAATTTTAAATTTCCCTTCAAATTTGGTGATATTTTGTGGATGTATCTGGCAACATGCATCACGAATGTTGTCAACACAGTAATTCAGCTGTAATTTGTTGTTGTGTCTTTCTTTATATAGTATTTGACATTCTGAGTCACAAAGGAGAATCATACCAGTATTTCTAGAGAATATGCTGCAATTTGATGAAATTTAACTATGTACAGAGAACATTGACAGCTAAGTAAACATGCCAATATTATCACATTTCAAGGACAAATCAACAGGAAGATTGCAATAACAAAGTACAGCTATTTTTAAGAACATCTACTACTGTGATGACATCACAGACCACTGTGATCCAAATCCCTGGAAGTATCAAGGGTTTAGCCGTTCAAAGTAGGTTGCATTCAATCAAGCATATGGAGTTAGGCATTTAAATATTGAGATTTATAGGTTTGTCAACTAACTGTGTGGAATATTTTAATATGTTGTAAACACTGCTATCAGTCCAAGTTGCATTTCTTCTTGAGCACTTTTTGGTTTTCGAAAAATGACCCTTTAATCCTCTGACACTCATCAATTAAAGGCATTGAAGACTCGCCCCAAACCGCATGCCGCGCTCTCAAAAAGTTAACTTTCCGTCGCTTGCAAATGACGTTTTCTTCTTGTCGCTACAAAATGCAGACAGTAATGAAACGTGATACCTTGTTATCTTTAGCTGGACCTGAGATGTCCATCGCTGTATTGTTTGTGCACTGTGCTGCGGGTTTTGACCGCAGCTGTATGTACTGACTGTACACTAGTATCTAATTACCAAAGGTAGCAAGCTGTGTGTGTATTTTCTGGGATCGATGGTGTTGTCTAACAATTCTGTTGCACCTCATTTGAAACTAGGTCAGATTACAGGCATTAGACGTCTCTTTGTGCGCTAGTCTTCACACCCTTTAAAGTGACTGGACCACCTAGTCTAACACATAGTCCATTAGGTCAGTTCCGCAAATGCAGCACAAAATTTGTCAGGAACAATTAAGGTGTTAAATGTCATACAAGGCTGCTCTGTTGTTCATATGAAGTTGATAGAACATATTTCAGTTTGAGTTATAGACAAATGGATTAATATTAAGATTTAGGCCTGCTCCGCGGGAACCGACATCGTCATCCAGTTAACCTTAAAGGAGTTTACCAGAGATTAAGCATATTTGCAAGTTGAATATCTTGAAAAAACCTTGATAGAGCAGATACATGACCTGCACTCAAATATTTCTTGTTTCTTGATAGTGACATATATCTTGACTAAAATGTTGCCTAAAGTCATCCTAGGCTTCATTAAGATAAGTTACACATTAATGTCTACCACCAGAACATTCCTATTTAATGTTCTACTGTATGCCTAATTAATGTTCCACTGTATGCTTATTTAATGTTCCACTGTATGGCTGTATGCCTATTTAATGTTCCACTGTATGGCTGTATGCCTATTTAATGTTCCACTGTATGCCTTGGTAGAAGCAGTAATAGAGGTTAAAAATATTTGGGGAAAAAATGCAGATGAACCTTTGAATAACAATATAAATGCATCTTGTCACCACTTACTCAGACTCAGATAAACAATGAATATTTAAGAAATGCCAGAAAATTTGAAAGAAACGTGTGTGTGTTTTTTTGTAAAATCGTCGAAAATGATAACGGAAACTTGATTCCTCCAGGGATGGGTTCACAGAGAGCTAATTAAAATAAAGACATTTGGGAAAACATTCAAAACACTTAAGCTGTAGAAACAGATTACATGTAACCGATATCGTGATTTAAACACTTCGTAGCTCCAGGGCATTGCCCCCTTCCGATTGATAATAAGCACACAATACTAATGTCCTATTCAAACAACATGTGTTTAGTTAGAGATGCATGTACTGTCTTTATTAAAGTAGAACTTTCGAAACGTTTATACCTAATCTGCTTATATAACCTCCTCCAGTTTTTTTTTGTCACACATTCTATGCAATAAATGAATCACAATGGAAGAAGAAAAAGAGTCAAAATCAAATATTAACTTTGACATTTTAAGTTTGAGTATCCTGTTACAATGCTGTTTGAAAGGTTGTGTGTTTAAAGTCAGAAGAAAAGACGTTAGCACGGCAAAAGAAAGAAAATGGTTGAACTAGTTTTAATAGGTACAAGAAGCATTTTACATCACCTCAAGAATGATATAATGCTGTATTTGATCATTTTTGTCGTTAAGCTAGTTAGCATTTTAATTTTAAGCTGATTAAAAGGCACACTGTAAATAGATTATCATACATTATAAATCCATGATTAATATACTGCAGACTAGCAAGTACTGTGTCAAAATGTGGAAATGCTACCCTGTTTTAAGAGACCGTTCTTGGTGATTTTTGTTAATCAGCAGTGATATGTGATACTTGGATCTCACAAGGACAAGTTTATTTCTTGTAATTGTGACTACAGTTAATCAAATTTCTTTTCAAATAAACCAATTGGAAGCTTTGAAATTTGTGACTTGCTTTGTTAATTGTGTTTTATTTAACTAATATGTGAAATTGTTAAAACTTGACTGGTTTCAATAAAGTAGCTAGACTCTTAGCAAACAAGTGCAAAGAACTTCTATATAGCCCCCTCTATTCCATCCCCTCCCCCTCCTCATCCCTTCCCTCCCCCTCCATATCCCTCCCCCTCTACATCCCCTCACCTCCTGACAGAATGATATAAACAGCTACTGTATGTAGGCAACACTAGTAGTACTATAAGCTACAGTATATACCTGGCATTCAAGAGCTGTCTGCAACATTTAGCTGTACATAGCAGACAACAAGAGTGTCCCTCATTCACTCAAGATTATACAATTATATACCGTAATTTCATTGATAGGAAGAGACTAGATTGCAGGCGGTGATGCATGGCTGCACGTAGCATGAAAGACGCAATCCGTGATGTCTCTCTACCTCTTTGAAACCTTCCTGGTTGAATACTTCACATCGTAAAATAAACCACAAAAACTGACACTTGTACTTTGTTCTGTTTATAATGTCTATTGAATCAACTTTCCATTTTACAAGTACCGTAGACGAATAGTTGTTAATATCATTGCTATGTGCAGTGCTGTAAGTTCAGACTTATGTGTTATCATTCAAAAAAAGTGTACATAGATCTACCAGAAATTTTCTGGATGATAATGAATGATATGAAAAAAAAAACATTTTTTTCGGGTGATTCTTGATTGAAAAGGACATCGTAGATTTCCATAGACTGTAAATGTACATGTATCTGCTGTATAGTACAATTCAACATATAGCTTACTGAATCAGTTAAATGGACATGCACTATGACAACTTACAGTATACGCTTGTTTTTCCAAGCTGATACTGTAGCAAGCGTTCAAATTGGTAATTTTCTGTTTAGCAGTGTGTGTTAAGTCATCAATGTCAATTGATATTTACTTCACTCCTCTCTTACCTGTCTCCTACAACACTAACGCACATTTCCTAGTCTACCTAGACGCCACTGGTATAATTTTAGCACTGCGTCCCCGGTGACCTCTCCCACAGGTCACCTCGCACTCTCTCTTCCTTCCGGATTTACCATTCCGAAGATAAACGCGTGTTTTTAGAGCTCCGTTTTCACTTACGCCAAACTGAGTTCCTTCTTAATTCTAGTCTTCCACGATTTCTTGCCTAAATGCTAACTATATATATTTATCTATTAATTTCCCTCCTCTCTTACCCCCTCAACATCTTCACTTACCTATAGATCTACCTAAACTACACTATTGGAACGTTTTAGCACTGCGCCCTCACTCTCCGGGAACCGCCCACTTACTCTTCCTTCCCAATCTACCATTCGGAAGTAAACTACGTGATTTTTCTAACAAGATTTCTTCCAACATTTTTCTATCACTATCTATTTTTTGGTATTTTGTTTGTTTGCAATTTCCTTTTTTGTGCATTTATAATATAATTCCATTAAACACAATGTTGCAAATTTCTCTCAACAATGTTTGGTCTCCCATTTCCCTTAGGCATTTTATTTTACATTTCAGTTTCCATTTTCCAGTTTTTCAAACATTCTTCAATTGCTGGCATTTATTTCCTTCTTCTTGTTTTCTTCTCGTCTTAACTAGAAAACAACTGTAGGACTTCCAAAAATAGTAGACATCATAGATGCTACTGGCAGCGGAGATGTGAACACATCAACGGTAGTGGAGGCCAAAGACGGTGAGATTACGGGCTTGACTGGCAGGATATTGAAGGTAGGAAAACATTATAATCGGAGAAAATTTCAGTTTTTTTAATTTCGAGCGGTTTTTCATAAATATCTTAAAAGGCAAGATTGAAGCATGCTGAGCAAAATTTGTGGAAAAATTTGAAGTCTTTGTTTTCTTTTCCATTTCTTGTGCCTTTTGTGGTTACAAATTATATTATTGATTTTATTTCATATAACGTTACACTGTAGGAAAGTATCATACGGTCAGCACCTGTGCTGTGTTATTATTCAGGCATGAGCTTTTTCTGCGAAATCGCGGAATATCTGTGATTTCTTTTCTAACTCCAAGATTTACACCTCTCAATTTCCGTGAATTTCTAACAACAGCGTTGTATCATTTGATCCATCGTTCGCATGTGTTTCATTACCTATGGATATCCAACCTGCAGGGGGACAAAAACTATTATCCTAACACACTGTAGCATACGCAAACTGGAGCCTATACCGCAATTTTTGCAAAGTTCCGTGTTTTTTTTTACCCCAGGCTCATCCCTGATTATTAAATGTTACCCTATGTAAGGTTGTTGTGTACCTTGACCTATCACCATGTGCAGGTACATTGACCTATCACCATGTGCAGGTACAGTACAATATGGATAAAGGCCCCAAGCCATCACCCACTGAGAATCACGGCCCAGTCGGGGCATTTCCGCAATTCTGTTCGTGCTACTGTTAACTGTATCATCAGTTTTAGTTGTTTACTCTGTTTGCATTACCACTTGATGTACATCCACCCACCAACCCACCCACCCACACACACTAACACCCACCCACACACAAAAATTCATATTAAATTCCACTTTCAGTTTTGCTATGAACTCTCCATACAGTATTTCAAAAGTTCTCATCATCCTAACATAGCACCTAGTCAGTATTTTGTGAAGAACAGACCTGCTAAAACTGTCCACGCTGCAGCGATGGCTGCACATGTATCTTTATTATTTTCAAGCGAATTTGACATGGTGGTCACTACTGTAGGTGCAATGTACTTTTATAGTGACAGTCGGTAGGCAAGCATAGAGTCGTTGCTCCCTGCAGGCCGTTTTCGACATGTTCCCGATAAAAAGTTGAAAGAAGTGAGTCAGTGGATTGAGATCAAATTATTTCTCGAAATTTCTTTGAAATACTAATACCCCTAATATAATCTGCTTCATTCCTAACTCACAGATCCCCAGTACTTGGCAAAATAAATCCAACGAATATCACATCGGGGTGAAGGTCGCCTATGAATTCTTCCCCAAAGGACTGAAGGAACGGCTACAGGTAAGAGTCTTTCAGCGATTCGAGAACCCAGACGAGGGCTGGAAAAATTCGTCGCTGATTGGAGGAGTGTGATGTATGCTGGGAAAATGCATTACCATTGGACTGTCTGAAAGTGTGAAGATGCAGCAGATTTATTCATCTAGAAAGAGGTTCTACTCCTCAGAACGAGTCTAGGAGGAACGGGATGTGGGCAGGGATCCAGAAGTTAGTCAGAGAGCGGTGTGTGTGGGGTGGGGGAGAGGAGGAGGGGGTTGAGCAATGCTGAAATATTAATAATATTTTGAATGCTAGGTTGGTGATGATTTTGCTTAGAAAGTTTGAAAAGATGCATTGCATTATACACAGATTTTTAATAAATTTTATATTTAAGAATTTCATTCTTTTATAGTGAACAAATTTTACAGATAGATCTTACATATTGTCAAGCTGGTGTACTATTTTCGTCCTTTTTCGTGTACACGCAAAATTCTGTGATAGAGTGCTTGAAATGTTAGCCCGCCCTGCCAGAAAATTTGAATCTAACACTGACTTACATCCAGTGCGGCACATTGGTCAGAATCTATAAGATCTCACTCTAAGCTTGGCCTTGATAAGCTCACAGGACTGTGTAGAGACTTGGCGACAGCTGTGATTTAAAATATCTCTCAAATAACAAATATATATCTGAACAACACATTATGAAGAAGAACTAGTTAGGGAATTCTGAAATGTTTGAACTCTCCAAAAGATTGCTAACTGGCAACTTGAAATTTCCATCTAAATCGCTATTTTACATTCAGAAATGTTAACTTTCTTTGCAACAGTGAAGCTTGCTAATGATAGCGTCCCTGCAGCACCCGAAATGAAGTGTCACGATGACTTCACAGTCGCTCATTGTTCTCCACTGTTCAAAATATATTAGATTAAGTTGGCACTAGGTTCAAGAATTCACTTCTCCTGAATCATAAGATAAAAAATCCCCAAAAATATGACTGTGGCTATGAACAAATTATGAAGTCTTTTTCGTATACCAAATAGACTGCCACTAAAAAATTCTTTTAAAGGCTGAAACCATGCTCTTTCCTGTTTAAGGCTAATTTGGTCATAAATTATATGCAAGAGAAACCAGTGTCCTCTGTGGTATATTTTATATATAATTTTTCTAACTGGGTTATGAGAGGTGTCTTCCATGAAACGAACTTGACCTTTACCGTTACCTATAAAGTCCACGTATTCTTGCATAGATTATGTTCATGCAAATACACCTCTGTATGTTACCTTGATTTTTGACAGTTACATATTGATACATCTCATTCACTTGTGCCTAATTTTCATCAAAATGAACTTGACTGTACCATTACCTATAAAGTCCACGTATTGCTTGCATAAATTATGTTGAATGCAAAGTTGCAAACACCTCTGTATGTTACCTTGATAAAAAAAAAATTTTTTTTTGACAGTAACATATTGATACATCTCATTCCCTTGTGCCTGATTTCATCAAAATGAACTTGACCTTTAGAGTTAACTATAAAGTCTCCATATTGCTTGCATCTATAGGTTATTGTTCATGGACAGTGGAAATTAGTCACTGAATGAAGCATTTTAATTCTGACACACTAGTATCTAGGGCATTACTATTGACAGCTATTGTGTTAACGTCATACAGCTGATGTGGTTGGAGAGATGAGAAACCATCACAGAATTTGGAAGGAATAGTAATAAATGGCAGAGATATGTTAGGTGTGAGTTCATTGAAAATGTACTTTTACTATACAAGCAGTAAGTACTACAGCACACATACTGTATGTTGTTTCCTCTCATACTATTTAGTAAACTCACCTTGCCTACTTCAGAATTCAGATTATAATTGGCAAAAAGTGATACAAAATTTGTAGTTGTTCAGTCCTTGGTTATGTTTTGATTTGATTTTTAATCAAAAAGTATGGAAGCAAAAAAGTGATACCTTCATGTTTTTTGTTTCATTTCTTTCCCTTTGGGGGCAAAAATTCCTTGGTACCTACAGTATTCAAATTTTGAATATTGTCTTTTGAAAAATGTCAAAATGCCACGGTGGCTGAAAGAGGTCGAACTACAACATACTCCAAAATATTGGTGATTTGATATGGAATGACCCTACTTTAAACATGGTATATTACCATATTGTATACTGTTTATTATGTACATAATATAAACATGATAGTATAAATACTATAAACATAGTATGAAATATATACTGTATAAACATACTATGGACTATATACTGTATATTATGAACGTAGTTCTTTAAACATAGTATAAATACTATATATACAGTAAAACTATAAACAAAGTATTAGCATATAAATTATAAACATATTATAAATACTATGTAGTATATATCTTTAAACATGGTATAAATACTATATATTATATATACTTTAATCAGTATAAATACCATAGCATACTATAAACATTATGTCAGACATAGCATATATACTATAAATATATACTATAAACAAAGTATGAACGTAGTATTACCATATACAATAAACATAGTATAAATACTATATAGTATAAATACTATAGCATTATATACATAGTTTAGATACCATAGAGTATAAACTATAAATATACAATAAAATGTAGAACATGTACTATAAACAAAGTAAAAGAATAAATAATATATATATAATATCAGCGTAGTTTAAATACCACATGCATATATGCTATAAACATACAGTAGTATAATACTGTTTTGTATCAATTTTACTATATACTGTATAGTATATATTTATAGTGTAGAATGATGTAGGAACTCCCATTTGTACAACAATGATTTCTAAATATCATCCTACAGTATTATAGTTCTTTAAAGTAGGAAGCAAAACTTTGGAATGTTTGCTCAAATGAGATCATCATGGGATATCATATTTCTCGTGAGCTGTTCAAAAAAGTAAAAAAGGAAGTGAAAACTGAGAAGCGGACAGCTCATACTACGTAGTTCAGTGTTCAGGAACAGGATGTTCTTGTTTCAACTGAAATTTGCAAAATTTATAATGCAAAGTCAAGATATATATGAGAACCACGTTATTTGAAAGAACCCAACCAAAAAGTGCTCTTTCAAATGGTTGTGAGTAATCTCATGCCGCTGTATTAGTGTAGAGTGACTTAATGGAGGAGAATTAAATGTCGTCAAATTTACCATAACTGTTTAATTTTTGGAAAAGAGGAAAAAAGAAATAAATTGTGCCAGTCAGTTTTCCATTATACATTGACTTTATTATAAAGTCTGTTTAATTTTGTAATATATGCACACTGTACATGTACAGTACTGGTCATCTAACGATTTAGTACGTTAGTACGTAAGTGACAAAAATCACTCTTGCACAATAACTTTTATATATGAGAACCACTTTATTTGAAAGAACCCAAAATAGTGCTCTTTCAAATGGTTGAGAGTAATCTCATGCCACTGTATTAGTGTAGAGTGACTTCATGGAGGAGAATTAAAATATTGTCAAATTTACCAACATAACTTTAACTTTTGGGAAAGAGCATAAAATAGAAGAAAATTGTGCCAGTCATTTTCCCCATGATTCATTGACTTTATTATAAAGTCTGTTTAATTTTGTAATGAACAGTTTTTCCTTGTAAAGCACCATAGAATATTGTTTTAGTTATGGCGCTATATAAATGCCTTATTATTATTATTGTGCACACCGTACATGTACATCTAATGTTTTAGTACGTAAGTGACAAAAATCACTCTTGCGATGACTTTTACGCCTGTGTTAGTCATTCCGTGCCATCGTCAAAGATTATCACTTAGCTATTAAAGCACGGATGATGAATTACAGCACTACTTACATAGTATGTTCTTGTCGGACTATCAAGCTATTCATGACAAGGAATGTAACTGGTACTAATGTAATGTAAATGGATCCTCATAAATTAGATTTAACTTTTAATTTTGTTCTTTTCTTCTTCTTTTTTTTTGTAAATGAGTTAGTAGGGAGATTAAATTATGTGGAGCTCACATTTAAAGGTTGTTTAAATACTGGTTTTGGATTGCTTAAAATTTGTAGGAGTTATTTAGGTTGCAATCTTTGAAGCACGTTGTTGATTTATGGGAAGGGAAGAGCCTCGATGCAAATAAGATCGGTGACATGAAATTAAAGTCCAAAAGTAGATGTTCTCAGGTATGAAATTCCTCTGAGAACACATAGGTTACCGTGCGAATGGTAGATTGGGGAATAGCTAAATTGTTACCAGCTGAGTACATGCAGATGGGAATGGAAAGGTAATGGAACCATACGGATATATTTGAGGGGGGGGCGGGGGATGGTTATATATTTGTAGAATGGACACAGTTCAGTATCACTGCTTGTAATTAACCAGTAAGTTATTTGGGAGTTAATGTGCGGGGGGATGATACAGATCCCATGAGTGCACATGTATAGATGCAGCACACCGGATTAAAGAGGTTTCGATATGCAAATTTATGGTAAATGAAGTTAGGCAGGGAATAATTTAGTGTTCCTACTTTTGTATCTACGGTAGCAAGTTTTAGGGTTATGAATTATTTGTTAGAACTCATAAAATAATGAAAATGTTATTGTTCTGTATACTAAACCTACAGTACAGTACTTACAGCTTTGTGTTACTGTAAGTTCTGTAAGTATGTTGCCCTTGTTCATCTTGCTAGGCAATGCCATATAAGTCATTGATTTACTTTGTTTCCTCACTTACCTGTCCCCTCACAACCTCAGCACGCAAACTATTAAAGTGGCATCGGGCTGAAATGAGAATGCCTCAAATAAAGTGCTGTCTTGATTATGTCATTCCCTACGAGCATTAACCGAGCATTAAGAAGGCTATGTTTCTTACATTGTATGTTGCCATGTAGTTAAACTTAGTAACACCAATGACGTTCGTACTATCAGATGATCCACCCAAAAAATAATATGGCAGCCCCCGCTCTATATTTAAAAATTTTATTAATTTTTTGTAAAGTTGCTTAAAACTCTCACCCGCAAAGTTGCAAAAAGTGTCTTTCAACATTTCCGAATAGTGTATTCTCTTTGCCTGTGAAGGCATGAGACACACACACTTTGAGTAGTAGTTTATACAATCCATCTTTTGCCTTCAAACAGATTCGTTGAGATTCAACCATCGCCGTTTTAAATATTAACGGTTCGTCGAACTTGTGTAAAATCTGGTAATATTATGTCCGATTTTTTTTTGTACTCGCTTCACAGAAAGAGAGACGTGACAAGACCTGGGATGGTCCTCATAGACAACAGGTAGCAGATGCACTGAGGGCGCTAGAGAGGTTTGAAACAGATCACACAACAGTCACTAAACAAGTCAGTGGTCAAGTTACAGTATATCTAATGAAAATATTTTCTTCCCATTTTTGTTCACGTATGGTCAGGAGCAACTGATAGAATGAAACTTGATCGTAATTTATTTAGATTTCTGATTTTCTGTCATCATGTATTATTGTCATCTTGTATTGTTCACCTGCTGTGGCAAAGTTGCTCTTTATACAAGTTTTCAGGTCTAGGTAGTGTTGGTACAGTATTTCAAGTTTTGGGGGAATTCAAAACCTGCATACTGATTTCAAGAAGTTGAATTTGATGCTGTTTTGAATCGAAAGTAATGTTAAAGATGCACAGTTGACAAACTGTTTTGTATTGCTTCACAAAATTAATTTTCCATAGAATAGTTTTGCATCCAGTTTTCCACTCCAAAACTTGGGAATTCACCACAATATGAGTAATTTACATTCATTGGTATTTTTGTATGTGGATGCAAATTTTGCGATGACGTTGAGAATATGTTGCCCTCCCATCAGTCAAAACTAGATTTACCCAAAGACTAGATCCTCTGTAACTCCCCAATGTCTGGGAACAACCTGGAAGGTGAGAATTTCTGGAACGGTACCCTTGGAGGAAACTTGTAGCAATTTCAGCGTGATTAAAATCTGGTGCCGATACTGATCTGGATTTAAGAAAAAGGGTGGAAAGTAAGCTTATATTATCAGGCACACCTGTGCCATTAAACTGCCTTGAAAAGACTTTGATTATCTAGCTTGGGCTCAGACTTTAAGCCTAGGGTTATGAATTCATCTGAATTAATGTGTGTAGGACTTTCATATTTGTCTCCTACAGCTGATTGCATAGTTCAAGTAAAATATAGATGACACTGTTTTTTTTTTTGGCCTTTTTCAGCAACTGACAGTGGTGAATAGGGAAAGTTTTTTCATATACAAAAACTGCTTCAATTTAAAATTCCAGTAGCCTAACAATTGACCTAGGGAAGTGTCTGAGCAATACAAAATCACTGTGACAAAAACTGGCCATTTTTTTGCAATACGAAATTGGGGTATCAAACATAAACAGTGAGGTACAAAATTAATCCTTCCATCCCTCTCCCCCACCCCCCACCTTGCACCCCTTGATGACAGGTATGTTCGTTACTCCATGCAAGATGTTGTCCTTTTAATTTGATATTTGGTAGATCCACTTTATGTT
>JXUT01144396.1:0-10337 GCA_000934455.1 Apostichopus parvimensis
CTTTATCCAGTTGATAAATGAGTTGAAACCGGCTGATGAACAGATGAAGGAAGAGATTGAGCATCTGTTATCAGAGAAAGATGTCGACCTGGGCGGGGAGATGTCACCGTCATCATCATCACCAGAGGAGACGAGACCGGCAGAGAGGAAGGAAGTCAAGAAGAAGAGGAAGAATAAGAAGAAACTGTCAGCAATGTTGGATGAAGATGAGATAGATGTTACTAAAACTATTGGAGAGGTAAGATAAACCAAACATCCATTATGTGTGAATTCTGTTTGGTTTGCTGGTGTAAACCCATGTATAACATGTTAGTGATAATCTGTTCTGAAGATGCTACTTATAGGTGTGATAGGTGTCAGTGTCTTGAACACACAAAACAGGAGGGGGGTCATGTGGGGATTTCTGCACCTCCTTCGTCTGTCGGGGAAATGGTTCAGAGGGGGGGAAGTTGTTCAGTTGTGGTGTTACTACATACAGTCATGTAAACTTCGATCATTAGTCTCCTTCCAACCTCACATAAAAAATTCAAGAGTATTTGTCAACACAACACTTAGAACGCCAGATAGCCTGTGAATCCCCTATACAGGGGCGGATCCAGGGGGGGCCCGGGCCCCCCCTTTTTGAAAATCCTGATTTTTTTTTTTTTTTACCGCGTTCGAGGGAAAGGGCCCCATGCGTGATGAAAAAATTAAAAGAAAAAAAATCATATGGAGTCTCGAAGTGTGAAAATTATTTGTATACAAAAATGTAGGTGTTGGGTAGGGTGAGCCGTACGGCACTTTGGAAATTTCAGGAAATACCGAGCCGATTCGGAAATTTTGGATTCCATTTCGGGAAAAACAAATTTTGAGTGTGGAAGCACTGAGCATGATGCACTTTTAACGTACGTTCGCGGCAGTCCGGATCAGTGGCGTCGTGCCCATTGGGGCCCGGGGGGGCACAGCCCCCCCCCATTTTGTCAAAGGTGTCATAAAATTTTGTCATAATTTTAAAAAAAAAAGTGTTTTCGAACAGTGTCAGCAACTGAATTTCTTGTAGGGCCTACGAGGAATGGGGCTTCTGTTCACTGCTTGGTCAATGGTTGTAAATTGTTGGTATTCAGTCAATCGAAAAAGTTAAATAATTACTGGTTGATAACTAATGAACCAAATGTGCCATCAACGCTACCATCGTTGAACAATATTATATATACGTAGTCCCAGAGTAAGTGCAACCCGTTACCTTTGCCAAAGTCAGTCAATTTTCCATGAAAAATGGCAAATTTTTTAATTGTTTTCTAAGCCTGTAACAAAGTTCGGAAAGTTAAGATAAATGTAGTGAACAGAGATTATGGGACTCCATGTGAACTTCTTCTTAAGCTATGCAATCAGTTCGCTAATAGGTCCACCAGGATAAATTTTCCTCATGATCTGATAGGTAGTTTTGAAAAAATGAATAATAATAACGGCATAGCTTTTTCTTTACCCAGTCACCACTTCTCACGGGCATGGGCGGCGATCATGGATCAGCCAACACAAAAATGTTTCGATTTCTTAAATTTTGGGCTCTTCTGGGAGACGAGGGATTGGTAAACTGAGGAATAAATGGCGATCACTTCCTTCGAGAATATTTCACAAAATAAAAAATTGCCGGAAATTTTGATCAATTTTAGGGGTGTTGCTTACTGCCATAAAGCACGGGAAGTGCCGTTTCCTGCAATCTGAGGGGTCTGCCAGACGAAAATTTTTCTTGTACGCTGCGCGCCAACCCGTGTTGGCGCTCCGCTTAGATAGTCATCACCTGCTCACGGGCCCCCCCAAAAAAATTTATTTTCGCACGACGCCCCTGGTCCGGATCCAGTAAGCACGAAGCTAGTAGAGAGGGAAACGACTCGCAACTAGCTCAAAATTGCAAATATATGCCCGGCAAACCATGAATACATGATTTATTGGAAATAAATTTTACTCCAAACTTTCACGAAAAGTAGCACCAGATTGCACCAAGGACCTCCATATTTTGTGAAATTTTCCAAAGGGGAGGGGGCACCCACTCCCCTTAGACCCCTCCCCCAGGAGGACGATTAGGCATTTCCCATCTGGGCCCCCCCTTCGGCGAAATCCTGGATCCGCCACTGCTATATGCATCTAGATTTAGATTTTAAAAGACAACCTCATGGAAAAGGACTGAAAGGGGCAAAGGTTATATGAAGAGGCCGGTAGTATGACAACATGAAGCATTGCTGCCCAGTGGTAGACCGTCTAACATGCTATTTTGCTCTCAAAGTATAACGATAACTCATATAAACCGATATGAAACACCCAGAGAGCCTAACAAACTGTACCGCATCTCATTACACAGGAGGAGGATGAGGGCTTGACTGAACAAGAACAAAAGGCTCTGGAGTATTACAAGAAACTGGAAGCTCAGCAACAGGAAAGGAAATCCATGCTAAGGTATCGTACATATTGCTTCTCTTGAATAGACTGCTGGCAAACCTCAACATGATATACAGAAATTTGCTCCGCACCATTAACTTGATAACCTCATCCTGACATTACAATATGTTAATAACATAAAACATTTAACAGCATGTGTACTGGCTAAACTTGAGTGAAATTAAATTGTCCTGATGGCAATTGAGCTGAAATGTGTCATTTTCACCCAATTATCCACACCCTTGCCAGGGAATATCCATAGGAAATGTTCTTGTTTGTGATGGATATATCCATAGGGGTTGTTCTTGTTTGTGGAGGATATATCCATAGGAGATGTTCTTGTTTGTGAAGGACATATCCATAGGAGATGTTCTAGTTTGTGAAGGACATATCCATAGGAGATGTTCTAGTTTGTGAAGGATATATCCATAGGAGATGTTCTTGTGTGTGAAGGATATATCCATAGGAGATGTTCTTGTCTGTGAAGGATATATCCATAGGAGATGTTCTTGTCTGTGAAGGATATATCCATAGGAGATGTTCTTGTTTGTGAAGGATATATCCATAGGAGATGTTCTTGTTTGTGAAGGATATATCTATAGGAAGTGTGTTCTAGTTTGTGAAGGATATATCCATAGGAGATGTTCTTGTTTGTGAAGGATAGATCCATAGGAAATGTTCTTGTTTGTGAAGGATATATCCATAGGAAATGTTCTTGTTTGTGAAGGATATATCCATAGGTGATGTTCTTGTGTGTGAAGGATATATCCATAGGAAATGTTCTTGTTTGTGAAGGATATATCCATAGGAAATGTTCTTGTTTGTGAAGGATATATCCATAGGAAATGTTCTTGTTTGTGAAGGATATATCCATAGGAAGTGTGTTCTTGTTTGTGAAGGATATATCCATAGGAAGTGTTCTTGTTTGTGAAGGATATATCCATAGGTAATGTTCTTGTGTGTGGAGGATATATCCATAGGTAATGTTCTTGTCTGTGGAGGATATATCCATAGGAAGTGTGTTCTTTAGTTCATGGATGTGTCCTTTCAATTGGATGTATCCTGGCAAGCCTAACTATGATAATAAGGTGGCCTTGTTGCTTTCCTCAATGAATATACACTGTCAAAAATATTTGTATGCAAAAGAAGGAGGAAAGCTAATAGTGCATATTGATGATGTCTGAACGACATATGCCGAGGTAGAAGCTGTTTGTGTGAATGATAGTATACAACCATTTGCTTTAAATTGTACTTGATAATTTTATGGAATGATGATATCGTCCTTTTGTTTACTTCTCCTTGAACAGGGAGTTACATCCAGAGGAGGCTGGTGATGATGATGAAGAGATGGACGGATTGGAAGAAAGAGATGGAGATCTCAACGAGAAGCAGACGGAAGAGGAAGGAAAACGAGCCATTACATATCAGGTTTAATATCATTTAATTTGACTTGGAAAAATTTGGTTTGGATAAACTTAGGTTTTGGTCTGATTGGAAGAGTAGACTGAAGATCAACAAGAAATCCTGAAGGACTTTCTGAGTGGAAAAAACAGAGTAATAGGATAGAAACCTTAGATGTTAGTTCAATGCATTGAATAGTACTTGTCTAAGGCATCCTTAAGCCTAGCTATTGATAATTAGCAGTAGCATAACCGACCCAGGTGAACCATTCCATCTATTCAAATCCTCTTAAAGGAGAATTTCTACAGAAAGTTAATCGACTCATTTTGGAGAAGAAGTCTGAAAAAAATTACTTTTACTGCTATAAGTCAGAAAGTGATACAAGTCTAACTAAGGGTTGTCACAAAATTAAAAATCAATGACAAAAATAGAATTGAATAGGCACAAATTTGGTCTTTTTGATTTCCAAATTGAACGATTTGTGATGTATGGATTTTATAGAGGGTCTTGGTTGCCATCCCACTGCCTTGAAGTCTTCGGTTGCCTCTCGTAATCATATATCTCCTCTCATCAGATTTACTTAAATCAAAAGTGAAAGTCAGTTTGTCATCTATTGACACTAGCAGCTTGGTTTCTCTTAAAGAATATTTCAGGCTGACAGAAGTTACAACTTATACCCATAAAATCGATCGTGTTTTCTTCCCCTCCATTTTCTCTCAGATTTCCAAGAACAAAGGTCTTACCACCAGAAAGAAGAAGGAGTTAAGAAACCCTAGGGTCAAGCACAGAAACAAATTCAGGAAGGCCAAAATAAGACGCAAGGGCCAGGTATGACACGATCACATGTAAAAATCAACAGTTTTAAAAATGCAAGTTTCAATAAATTCATTGAAGATGATTGTTGAATTAGAGGAGACCAGAATGTCAAAGTCACTTTCTTCCAAATTTTAACAGATACTTGAAAGACTGGAAAGATCAGCAAATTTGGCTACAAAGTTAATCAAGGATGAAAAAAAAAATGCTAAAATTAATCAAAAGCACTCGCTTGTGTGCTCTGGTTCTACAAATTATTTGCATGCCTAAAGGTTTAATGAGTTGAACACATGGAGGAAGAATATTTTGAAGGTGGCACTGTCTAGAACGATTGTGTGCAATTGTTTTGATCATTTCTGTATGATGTCATAATAGGAAGGTCATATCTTTTGTTGATGGGAGGTCATGAATTACTTCGGTAGTTAAGTTTGTTATGTGTTAGTTTCTTCAGGCTTGTCCTATCAGTGATAGACTGTGTACAAATTGAAAACTAATATATGCTCTCCGTGTGTTAATTGAACATAATTTAACAAAAGTACAACCAATGACATTTGCTTGGACAGATTTAAGGCTTCTTTTCACCCATCAGCTGACTTTAGGAACCAAGCCCCTGTTTAGTTCTCTGAGACTTATCCGTGCATGATGTTGTAGCAAGTCTGAATTTTGTGTTTTTTTGTTCTGCTTTTTCTCTGTAGGTCCAAGAAGCCAGAACGGAGGTCCAGAGGTACGGTGGGGAGCTGTCAGGTATAAGAGCTGGCGTTGTGAAGAGTGTGAAATTGAAGTAATATAGCATTGACAAACAGATATAGCCCAGTGAAGTAAAAGAGGTATATTGGTACTGTGGAAAGCCGACAGAAATCAGAGCTGGTGTTGTGAAATAGAACATCGGCCCGGAAGGCAATTATCTTACGACGTCAAACAGCCACATTGGTATGTGGGAGAAGCCAAACGTTTTATAACACTTTCAAGTGGCGTGACTTAACAATTTACAGTTGAAGCTCATCTTGGGTTTTTCTTACAACTTTAAAAGACCATTTAAGATGGGAAAAGGGTGGATTTGTTGTGGACGAAAAACCCACCTTACTTTGGCCTGACAAGGATAGAATCCACGACCTTCCAGATGTTAGGTTTAATTGTTGTTATTGCCTCCACCTTTATCCACTGGACTGTAGCACTGGCTCAGGAGAACTTGATATAAAGTTTAGCCATCAGTCAAGTTAGGTGTTGGTGTAGTGGAATGTTGAGAGTAATGAGGGCTGGTTGTATGAAGAATATCAGGTCAGGGATGCACAGCCAAGACAGAGAGTTTTACTACAGAGATGTATCAGTAAAGACATAATCATGTGACCATGCAGTGAACACAATTGTGAGTGTAATTGGTCACAATCTTAACTGAGTGAACATTAAGATTGTCAAGATATTCAAAATAATCAAAATATTTTTTATTTTCTAAAGTCATACCCATCCATCAAGAGTTGCTATGTAGGAGTATCACGTTAGGGTTGGACAAATTTACCTATGGTTGGTCAGAAATCAAAGCAAGTTTAGTGAAGACTGTAATCATAAGAAACATAGCCAAGTTAAAGAATTTCAGTAGGGAAATGAATACAGTGAACAGATGGCAGAAGGCGCAAACATCCAAAACAGAGGTTAGGTTTTAATACAATCAAGAACAGTGGCATAGCAGTACAGCAGAGAGCTTGATCCCAAATCAGATGTTGTGTGGAGAGCTATCTTATGTAACATAACCAAGACAGTCTGCTAGAACAATGGAACAACAGACATCAAGACAGGTGTTGGGGTTCATTGCTTTGGCCTCTAACATGCTTAATTTGGAAGAAACTTGCAGAAATTTGTTGGATTATGATTATTTATATCAATATGCCTATATTACACATTCTTCCATGATAACAGCTGCAAGTGTGAGCTAGATATCCTGGCGTGGTCAAAGGATGGAAAGACCAGCAAGTATTGCACTTGTAAAGTAACAAGATAAAAAGGCCTCAAAGAAGCAGCAGAGGAATTTGTTGGGTGAGCAGTTGCTTGCTTGCATAGGACATACATGTAGGGATACAAATGTCTTTGGTTGAAAAGTGGGACCACCCCATCCTATGGGAGAGGTGTAAAGGAGGGGGAAACTACAAAGAAAATTTGGAAGTTGGTACTTTTTTCAGCTATATACACCAGTTTAGTACAGTGTAAATTGCCTTTACAGTAATTGTAATTTTTACCAGGAATTTTTCTCACCAAAAGATGCTTCATTAGTCTGGATAAGGCAGAATGATCAACTATTTAATTAAACTCATTCCTACGTCTCTTGTCTAGTGGGGTGTTTCACCCTATTTCATATTTCATTTTGCTTATCGTAAAAAGCAGTGATATATTTGAACGTCCAAAGGAAAATCCTGGTTAATCAAAATGTATGGTAACTCTACATAGATAGGAAAGGTTTAACCAACATTTAAAGAGAGGGGGTGGGGGAGGTTTTGTGTTAGTTAATGCATCTATTACATAATTTTATAATGCATATGTATTAATCATACTATTATGCTTATGTCATGATGATTGTAGACTCAAAACAATGATGAAAACATGAACAAGACACTTTGGAATTGCCAATTGTATTTTGCAAGTTTTGTGATAGGCACATTTTGGTGTTTTAACACAATTTTTTTTTTTCATATTTTTGTTTTTAAGTTTTTATTTGCAAAACCTTCCGTTCGTAATGAATAATTATTCATGTGAAATTACAATGGATAACTAAAAATCCACATATGAAATTGAATCATATCACAGCAGCATTTTGAATTGTTCGTTAACTGAAGCAATTGTGGTTACCCTGCCAAGTATTGATCGACATGTGGTTGCAACCTCTAAAATTGAGACACCTTGCAAGCATTTTACACACACAGAAACCGGATAATTAACAATTGTATTAATCAGTATTATCAATTAATTAAGATAATTAACCAGTATTGTCCAGAAATCAAAGACAAGGCCATAGGAACACCATTCCAAAGAAAATTCAAATTTTGATTTTATCCATCTATTTTATTCAAATTTGAAATCAAAGTTGGAAAGATTTAAAGATCTCCATGGTAATGATGTGGAACAGCACAAAATGCTGCTTTATAGACATTTGGAAGAATTTTTGTGCATCAATTTTATAGCAGCCGAGAGTTAGTATGTCATTGAGCATAAGTATGTGTGATTACAGGATCCCCACAATTTCTCTAAAGGGTCCTGGAAAAATATTTTCTCCTGGGAGGAATTTCCCGCAACAATACCTGGTACTTCCTGCAACTTGCACCCTTCCTTTAGTTACAAAACTTGCCAGTAACAAGCCAGATATTATAATGTTTTGTTGATTTTTTGTAAGGAGTAATGTGATTGGTCTAATCCTTCTCAAAAGAAAACACTGGCTTTCTTAGTGCGGCACTGCACAGTGTTTATTGGTCGCAAGGGTCGACCATGTGTACTGCACTGTATGTACTATATGTGCGCTAAATCTCTGTACAGGCATATGTACATACATCTAACTACTAACATCATGAAATCCCCCCCCCCCCAAAAAAAATAATATTTAAATCTCCCAAACTGAAAATCCCCCCCCCCCCCTCAAAAGGGAATTCCCCCTTTTAACATCCTAGCACTAACAATCATTGTCATGCAAAGCAAAACTGAACACCATAAGGAATTTACTTGATGTGTCTTTACTTTCTGTGTTTGCATGCAGGATGTACACTAAATGTTGCAATACATTTGTCGATGCTATTTACTAACCTAAGGGATTTTTATAGCAGACAAAATTGCTCTTTTTCTGCTCCTCATCTCCTAGATACAATTAAAACAACTTTATTCTGTGAACGTATAAATATAATATGTGCAGAAGAAGAAAAAAAAAAACTTATCGGAAAATATTACATAGTTAGCCAACAGCACTACCCAAGTTAAACTTTAAAAAAAACTAACAAGAAAAAAATATGAGCTATCAAAAATAAAACTGTAAGAGTCATCTGAAAGAGGGGGGGCCTAACTGCCCAGTGGAATGAAAACAGAAACAAATAAACAGTATCTCCAAGGAGAGTCCCTTATACAGAGGTAGGAAGGAAAATAAAATAAACACAAAACAAAATCTGGCCTGTTATATAGATGCTAATAGTAGGAGATCTAACAAGAAGCATTCCTCCACTCCTGTGTCCATCCCCTGTCATTCGCCCCCACTGCCCACCACCACGACACATTAATAGAACATTGTCCATGATGGTACATTCATTAACTTTAATAATTCCATACAAGGTTTTGCAGTTGACCATTTTGCACTTGGAATCTTTTGATATAATCATGCAAAGGATTTGAAACTAATAGAAAAAGTTTATGTTATAGCATAATCACATGCAACATTTTCAATGTCGATTTAGAGCACAATTTCCTACAATGTTAATTTTTTCTGTGCACATGACAAAGCAACTTTTCCTTGTATTCAGGTTGTTACTTCATGAAAACCTGTTGTCATGCTAAGATGATACTGTGAGGTTGTCTATAATAAATGCTGTCCTCTACCCTACAGTATGCCTGTGTGTGAGCTGACACATTTATTGTCAGTATGATGTCAGTCATTTATTGCAATGCTAAACATTAAATGTACTTTCCAAAGGTAAAGAATGAAAATGCCTCAGATAAATATGAGATTTATGGCTGTAAATGCCAGGCACTAAACAGAATTCCAATAACATCACACATGAGTTCATCAAAAGTGACTGTATATACATGCAATTGTAGTTGCTTCAAGAAACTAATCTGGTGTTTCCTTGTGGAACTGTGGCAATTTTTCTTCATTAGGTTAAAATGATTTATTTCAACATGGGTACTACACCTACACAAGTACTACAGAGGGAGTAAAATCAATGATTCTGTGAAATTTGCTTATTGATTTAACGCATGGACACAATTTTCCATTGGCAGCAATATTTAATTGGAAATTTTGCACCAACTAATAACCGTTACACATTTAAAACAAGAAAGATTTGAAATGAATGTAAAACTATTATGCCTTCGTCCATCCACAAGCACATTAAAAAGAGCTAGCATGATCAACACACCTGACAGCAATATTAATGTGTATGTTTTTGCAATGACCTTTCTTGTTTTAGTGGGGTTTGCCTATATTATATCCATTCAACAGTTTAATTAGTTACCATCCCTGGGGACATAGCCCTGACCTGCTGATCTTGTTGAATCGACAAATAATGAATCTAATGAGGTAATATTCAGTGTGCTTACCCTAGTGAGGTTGATAATATCAAATATAATCTCATAACTTTATTATAATTGTAACAGATGAAACTAAAACACTCATCCAGCCTACCTCATGTAAAGACAACAGTTTATTTAATACGGTTAGCCAATTACTTGCTAGGATTAGAGTTCTAACGATGCCACGATGACAAATATGTTATCCACACACTTGTTAGTATTTGACCAAATCAAAGTTCAAAACAAACACTAATTTAAAGTAAAAATAAATTGTTGAGTAATTGAAAGGTCTTTTTGGACCGCTTCATCAAGTGAGCTACAGCAAGTCATGTTGGGATAATCATAAAGGTATATTAAGATATCAAATTTCAATGCAAACTTTATGCTGCAGTTGTGTACACCTATCCTATTCAGCACACACAGGCAAAAATCAAGAGGATTATTAATAACAA
>KN897385.1:8124-18274 GCA_000934455.1 Apostichopus parvimensis
TTTGGTGAAATTTGGCTCTTCCTGTAGGTTGTCATGGTGAAATTGTGTATTTCTTAGGGGTGTCCGAACTTCGCAGTGTTCCTAACTTCGCAATACTGACTATATAGTAAAGGCTTCATAATTGACGCACCTTTGTAATTGACGCACCTTCATATATTACTAGCAATGATACAGCAGGCAACCTAAACTTTTTGCAGTCAAGCAGAGTTACATATTTGATGAGTTTTAATCCTTTTCAGGTAGGCCTATATGCTGATAAAATTGTTTGTTTTTTATAGCTTTTATAACCCTCCCCCCTAATTTTGCAAAATTTTTTGGCCTTTTAAATCCTTACTCCCTAAAAATAACCAAAATTACCTCCTAATAAAACCACTACTCTCTACGACCTGACCTGTTAGAGCTGTTAGACTCTAGAGGCTCAGAGCATATAGCAAACACCATCCAAAGTCAATGCATTAGATGTACATACTTAAAGGCCTATACTACACTTACTAGGCTAGTTAGCTTATCGGCGAATATGTGTCAATCTAGGGGTATGAAAGAAGTTGACATGGCAGACATTTTGTGGCCAAATTCTGCTCAATTGTACGTTGCGTAGGCACAGAACAATAAATAATTTAAGATCATTACGTTTGTGAGGAGATACACAAATGAAAAACAATTTCAGTTGAGTGATTTTGCTTTTTTTGTTGATAGACATCGTTAATCATTTATCCTTAAATGCCTCAATTATGAGCCCACCATGCTACTACTACTGGTAGGGTATAATAATTCGGCTTTTATATAGCCAAGGCCTAGCAAAATATATCGAAGACGTCACAATGCGCTAGACAATGAAAGAAAGACAGAGAAAAACAAAAAGATATAAACAATATAAGCTCTACATTACAATTATAAAGCAAAAGAAAATGATATTATTATCAATATTAGATAATTAAATTCAAGTAATATATGCCTAGGCCTTTTAGTCTAGGCTATAATGTTGGACAGAGACCTTTAATGCAAGGGCCATGCTCAGTAAGTGAATGTTACTCTCTTTCACCATATCATCCATATGTTGAGCCTGATGTAACTTCAAACTTCAAAGATACTGTAGTTACTTACTTTAGCCTTAGGCCTAGCCTCTAGGCTATGTTTGAAATTTAAGGACAGGTTATGAAATTAACTTACACTGACAGGCTAGACCTGGCTATATGTTAGGCTATTATTGTAGCACTGTAATCAGTGCAAGCTCACAACCAGATTGTAGAACAGCCGTATAGTGACTGTAAAGGGCTTTTTGCACAGAGCCCTCAAAGGGAAACTACAGGTAAATTTTTGCACAGACAGAACTTTTGATATTACCTGTAGCCTATTTCATAAGATAGAAATTTCAAAGGTAGTCTCGTCCCATGCCCATTTTTATTCTTTGGGTGAGCGGGAGGGAGGGGGGGGGATGGATATGGGAATGTCTATAGCTATCCCACTCTTAGCTGACCAAAAGGACAGATCCACAGGTGGGTTACACAATGACAAATATCACATGCTCCTAGCTGTACAGTAGAATGCTAGTTGCAAAATGGGGGTTCGAGAAGGAAATTAATAATCAAAAGCTGAATTTGAAATGTTATACACCTGGCCTACACATGTTTCATCTTATGTAAGGTAAATATTGTGCTTTGGAATTCAACTTTCATTTTCAGTAAGGAAAAGGCTAGATTGCCACTAAGTACAGTAGAGCCTAGAAGGGCATGATAGCTCAGTTTGAACCCTTGAAAGTCATCTTTTGAATCCTACTACAGTACTTGGCCAAAATTTCTTTAGTTTGTTTCAAAATCTTTTCATTGTCCGAAGTTCTACATTCTTCATTTTTTTAAATGTTTTATCCAATATATAGAGTGTTCCCCCCAGGAATACAGTACACTGTACAAGAGGTAATGCTGTGACTAGTGTTTTATTATTTGCATAATTTGTCTCAAATATTTGTCTCAAAACATTTTGAGACAAAAATTATTTGTCTCAAATATATAGTAGTCGTCTGTCTCTTCGTCACAAGGCCTCTTCGTCACAATTTACATCATAAATAATTTCGGACACTTCATGTGATGACTATGGATAAAGGCGATAATTGTATTATTTTTCAGAAGAATTTTTAAATTTTTTAAATGAACAATCAAATTCCCCACCGAATTGATATGCATGAAACTGTGTATGAGCAATTTATTTGGGAGAAACACTAACCTATCCTTCCCGTACCTTCGGTTGTGTGATTTGCTACTCTGTTTGACCAAATACTTTTTTCGGCAGTGAAGTTTGGTAGCCCAATTACAGTAATCAGGAGCCAAAGTCACCGAGGGCGTAGGATTTTTCAAGCCCTGATCTAACAGTGGGAGTGGGCTTATTCTAAATGTCTTGATGTGAAACATAGGTACTGTAGGGGCTTGTAGACTATGTGGGACAAGTGTTAAGTTTGTATGTGATTCTTAATCCTAATGTAAATCATAAATCTTAATCCAGATTCTTAATCTCTTGATCGACATAGGTACTGTACGGGCATGTACTGTAGACTATGTGGGACAAGTTTTAAGTTTCTATGGGATTCATAATCCTAATCTTAATCCCTGACTCTTAATCTCTTGATCGACGTAGGGGCATGTAAACTATGTGGGACAAGTTTTAAGCTTGTATTTGATTCTTAATCCATATCTTAATCCTGAATCTTAATCCCAGATCCTTATTCTCTTGATTGACATGTGTACTGTACGGGCATGTACTGTAGACTATGTGGGACAAGTTATAAGTTTGTATGTAATTCTTAATCCTATTATTCTTACTATGAGTGGCTATTGTATCACCAGGTTGTTGAATATAATCAACACAATTTACAGAACTGTAAGATAGTCCACTAACCTATAGTAAGCCTCCTGTCTTTTTTCTCAGTTCTACTAGCACTTAATCAGACACATGGTTTACATACTAGTTAAGGTTTCTTCCACCTGAGGTCTCTCTTTTTAGTTTATCAATTCTCTTTCTGTTAACATTTTTTCATTCAAGCAAACTTCATTTTTCTGTGACGTGGTAAAGTCTTACAAATCCGGACTCGATGTCAAGACACACTACATTTGACTGACATCTAAAGTGGTCGAGTTTCAACGATGCCGGAACAGACCGACAATGAGGACACCAGCGTGCGGGTCGCTGTGCGGTGAGTACAATAAATAGTCAGTTAGTACAGTAGTATGTACTGGGACACAGTATGTAGTATTGACTGAGTGTCAGTCCAGTAGTATATGTACTGATCAAACAAAAAAACAACCTGTTAATGTATTATTTACGTACAGTCAATTCATGAACTAGTGCTATCAACAGTGTGCTTTAATTTGTTTTGCTGTCAACAGGATTCGTCCCCAGCTGGCCAGAGAGAAAATTGACATGTGCCGTACGTGCACTTCAGTCGCTACGGAGACGAAACAGATCTCTATGGGTTCGGATCGCATGTTTACATATGACTTTGTCTTTGATATGGACAGTCAACAGAATGAGATATACGATAGCATCGTGAGGTCATTAATCGAGGGGTACGTGTAATGTTTTCATTGTTATGACCCATGAATATTCGTAAAGATTTATCAAACCAGTTAAGTGTATACCTAGGGAGATGGTGAAGAACTGGTGCAAAATGGGTGCAGAAATACATACCTTGTATAGTCTGTAATACTCTATCACTAAATAATCTTGTACAAGAGTTTTTTAATGACAAAATTAACATTAAGGGATTTTGTCATTTTCAGTTTATATAACATTTTTGTATGAGAACCAAACCAACTAACAAAACGAATACTTCTACATCGACCCAGTGTAGCTTTTAAATTAACATAACAAAGACAACAACAAATTCCTACATGTATACCAACATCCAACATTCAAATTAGAATTAAAAACCAGTCGTTCTTACAATAACCTGAAATTTTACAGAGGAAATGCCATGGTTGATTGTAAAGTTCGCTGAAAACACTCTCAAGGGAGTGTCAATTCTTACAGTTGGGGTATTGTATCTATAACCCACAGCACATCACATCACATCACAGTGACAGATTGCTGCGGTCGTTTTTCACATTTGCAGTTACATCTCTCTCTCAAATTTCCTTAATCCTTCTGCTGAGAATATTATCAACAGTTCTAGGTTCACCCATTCATAATGTGTTTGGCACAGTTAGTCATTTTGATCTTGTCATTATCCACACATTTCTTTGTAAAGGGTGTGAAGACTTGCGCAAAAAGAAACGTCTAATGCCGGTAATCTGACCTAGTTTCGAATGAGGTGTAACAGAAGTGTTAGACACCACCATCAATCCAAGATAATATGCACACAGCTTGCTACCTTCAGTAATTGGACACTAGTGTACAGTCAGTACAGTAGCTGCGGTCAATACCCACAGCACAGTGTACAAACTATACAGCTATGGACATCTCAGGTCCAGCTAAATATAACAAGGTATCACGTTTCATTGCTGTCTGCATTTTGTAGCGACAAGCAGAAAACTTCACTTGCAAGCAACAAAAAGTTAACTTTTTCAGAGCGCGGCACGCAGTTTGGGGCGAGTCTTCAATGCCTTTAACCTATAATATACATTCTGTTGTAATTGTTTATCTTGTTTCACCTTTAGATGCTTTGATGGTTACAATGCCACTGTATTCGCCTATGGACAGACCGGATCAGGGAAGACCTACACCATGGGGACAGGATTTGAACCAGGGATTAACGCCGAGGAGGAAGGGATTATCCCCAGGGCTGTGCATCACCTGTTTGCAGGGATTCAGGAGAGGAAGGAGAAGGCAGATGCAGCCAAAGAACCAGCTCCTGAATTCAAGATCCATGCACAATTCATGGAGGTAAGTGATTGGCTATTTAATCCGTTACCATGGCTACAATATGGCCAGTGAGAATGTCCATTAAGAGTTCTTAACACTGTGTTTGTAGGTATCAATTTTTCAGTCTGGTCAAGTCCCGAAATGTTCTAATAATGTCAAAAGTAATTGATGTGTTTGTGTGTGATTGTGTTATCTGTGTGTATGTATTCTGTGTGTATGTGTTCTGTGTGTATGTGTTCTGTGTGTATGCGTATGTGTACTGTGTGTATGTGTACTGTGTGTATGTATTTTGTGTGTATTCTATTTGTGTATTCTGTGTGTTTGTGTTCCGTCTGCATAATAGACAACATACAACATGAACATGTAACATCTGCTTTCCTCTCATCAGGAAGTTTTGTAGGGAATGTGCTCATGTTCAAGCCAAACATGGTTTTCAGCATACTAAAGTGCTTCCCCTTTAATATTGACATAATTTTGCTTAAATACTGTTTAAACTGTATGTGCTTCGCATTGTATTGCCATTTGTGAGGCTAACAATGAATAAATACCCCATATAGGTTGTACATAGTCTACATGGAGGAAGTATTAGAGTGAAGATCTTGTGACATACAATTGAAGGTGTAGCCTCCAAAGTGGGTTTTAAAGACATGTAGAACGTTAGATGATATGATTCGTAGGGAGGCCAGGCATGGAAAGTGAGGAAACTCAAAAACTGTATTAATATCTTATCACCTAAACTAACATGCTTGTAACATCGGTTATATATACTTTTTGTGGGTTGAATGGATGGGGAGGGGTTGGGGGTAAGATGCATAGGGATGGGGGCAGGAGTTTGTCTTTCACTTACCATATATATGTTCCACCCCTTACAAGATTCAACTAAATTTCTCTGTTCAACATAAGTACTACAATTTGTTTTTATTCATTAGCCTTAAAGGTCGCTGACATTTATGGCTTTGTCCCAGATTCTTAAAGTAAAGGCTTGAAGTGTTCTGCCAGGGAGGTCCAAGGTGAGGGGGGGGGGGGGGGGAAAGAAGAGGGGGTATAAGGGTGCATGAAAATGCAACCAAAATTAAAGGTAGGCCTGCAGTAGAGTTTATTGCCATCAATATTAGAAGCAATTATTTAACTTTTTTTTAAAAATTTTTTTTAAATTTAATTTTTTTTTAATAGAACTATTTATCAGAACTAAATTTTCTAGCATACCCTGAGCTCCATGCCTTCAAGTAACCTTTGTCTTTGCAAACCATATGTTATGACCAATCTCTGAACCAAAATCACATCTGTTTAACAATCAGAAGTGGTCGAGTATCGTCCCAGACCGTGATTCGAAAACATCTTAGAGAAATCTGTCGCTAAATATAAAGTTTACCAAAAAATATAGGTCATCGCATATCGGTCATAGTCGTCGTAGGTGGACTGGTTGTTTGTGTAACTTGTGCTAACCATCACAAGAAGTGGAGTGTGTTTAAGTAATATTGTGTGTGCTGTGTGGGACTACTTCATGATGATAATGATGATGATGATATGATTGGATTAACCCCATCGGCAGCATATCTTAAGCGGCGATCTTTTAATAGCTTCCTATTCTCTTTAAGTCATTTCCTCTATAGATACTGTATGTACATGTCTTCCATGGACACCACCTGCAAAACTGCACTTTTAGTGTGATATCATTGAAACGTCGAGAGAGAAACAGTTTTGTGGTCGTTAACTCGATTGTAACAGCAGCTGTTGAAACAAATTATGAGCAGTTTGGTATATAAAATAATATAAAAAAGAATTATGTGTTTTTCAAGTTTCGATTTTGAAAAAAAAAATGGTTGTTTGAATAGAACGTTAATAGCTCTGAGTCAAAGTAAGAAATAAAGAATAGAAGAAAAAAAGACAGTTTTGGAATGATTATTTAAGTGAGAATAATTTTAAGATAAAAAGACCTTATTTTGGGTCGTAGGGTTTTAGGATGGCCTAACTAGTATAATCCTCGATCATTTGTGCAAAATAAATCGTTTGTGTTTGAAATGAAACATCTATCAAAGCCAAACATAAAAACAGATAAACATTGATATGCATTGTTCAGAACTGATTTAACTGCCTTTGTATGAATACATTTTAAGACATATGATTTTCTTGGCCACCTTTTTGTTTCGAATGTTTTAATTTTCTGCTTTTATAGCATTTCACATGTATGTGTGTTTTTTTTAATACACTGAGTTAAGGGATGTGTGTATGCTCAAAGGGAGGGGGAGAAGGGAGGGGGTTGCAGTGAATAAACCCTCTGTCTCTATCAATGCATGTATATATAGTACTAAACTATAGTGTACAATACTATAAACGTCCAACATGCATTGGTTTTGTGGGTGTACTGTATGTCTAATTGGGGTGAACTATTTGCATACATGTACAGCATTGTCCCTGAAGGTAAAAAATTGCCAAACTTTGAATTTTATATTGAGACACTAAAAATGTCCATTTCTATTTCCTTACAACTGGAAGAGCATCATGTACGTAAACTGTAGCAGAGATTGACTGACAACAGACATTTTTTGTTTACAGTGCAGGGCAATGAAATTACTTTGCCTATTCGCTTACCTGTCTCCTCAAAACATAAGCCCTCTTGGTCTGCCGTGTCCGGAGTGAGCAGGTAGCCTTTCAAACACCTGTACCCCCCTACTTGCTACTAGTCAACTACAAACTGAATGTTGTTAAAATTATCCAATGCACATTTTACACATGTATGGGAATATAGTTAGCAAAGTCAGATGGAAGAGTGTAGTGGTTAACAGCACATTGAAATCCAATTGAGATTATCAATTACGGGTTAACCTTCAAATGGTGCAAAACCAAAGCCATAAAGATCAACTCACTAGGGATGTCTGTCTATGTATAGTAGTTCCATCTCAAGTACTAAACACTGTTAGTTTCAATGTTATACTTGCTGACCAAACACATTTAGAGCTTAAAGCAGCATTTTACATTTGGTCGCTGTTTTCCACTTTTTTAACATGTCCATTGAGTCAATCACAAAACAGCAAGCTAAGATGTTAGCCAAGTTTTTCCCTGCCAAGAAAGTTAATTGGCAAGTAATTAAGGATATTTGCAGATAATGAGAAAAGTGTCCACGACAAATTCCACATTTAAATTTAATCGCATACAGTTCCCCCAAACCCACTAGTTTGAATTCAACCAATCAGAGATGCAGGTTTAGTTATGAGTCGTTGCTAAAAATAGATTCAAGACTTTGGGTTGGTACAACTAGGGAGTTGTTATGGAACTCCCTGGTACAACTGCCATATAGACTGTACACAAATCACGCATGGTGTTATATTACGTATTGGTCAATGACGTTCGTAGTGTTTAAATATTCATATTATGGGCACGGTTTATTGGGATCCCAACGGAAAATATCTTGGAGAAAACAAGGTTGAAAGTTGCAAATTTTTCGACTTTTATGCCACCATTTGAAGTAAGATTTAAATAGATAAGCTAGTTATGTATGTCGTTATGGCATAGTGGAGTCAGTGAGGTTTAAAAAAATCATAGCAAAGGACGCAAAATGCTGCTTTAAAGTACAGTAAATATATGTATGTACCTCAAACGTACGAGTAGCTTTTAAGACCACGCGCTTAAAAAGGCCATTGATCGGTAATAATGGCCGCAACGTTTAGCAGACTGAAAATTGATAGACATTTTCAAAAGCAGAGGAGTTTACATTGCTTTAAATGTGACTCTGATCTATCAAAATTATTTCCAGAGGATGATTTAAAAAAGAAGAAGAACAACTTCAGTGTCTCAGTGTGGTTATAAACTATTTGGAGACTGATGGTATAAGTTTGCTTGTTGAAATTTCAGTATGTGTGACCATTATCTGTATTTCTAGCATATTTGGGGAGGTGGGAAATTGGGGAGGGGGGACAATATTGATGACCTTTAGAATAGCTTTAAGACCTACCGTAAGTAACTGTAATATATGAAAACTTGAAACAAACTTTTGCAGTCTTTTGGTAAAATTTACAACAAATTCTGTCTTCCAGGTGTATGCATAGTAGACATGTCCATTTTATATATACAAAAGTTTGCATGTTGACACACACATGACCCTCCCACACAAACACACACATGGCACATGTGACACACATGTTTAAATATCAGTATGTTGATACCAGCACATATTTGAGTAAAATTAATAAGGGACGGAAGGCGATTCCGAGAACACGACGCGAAGGGTCACTAAATCTACAGTCCTGATTGTATCATGCAGTATAGATGTATAAACTTAGAGGAAGCTTTGGGTGTTTACTTTCAAATATATGAAAGAAATTCAAGATGTATTCCTTAAAGAAGTTTAAATGTGAAGTATGCCCGTATCCTACATATGTAGCACGGAGAACCATATGTGTAATATCCAAGTCTTGCTTTGTATAGTATTATGACCCCTGTGAACTGATACTGTACTGTACAGTATGTATGCCAATTGCTTACAGCACAAACAATGTAACTTTAATTTCCTGCTTTCCACCCCTCTTTCTCACGCCCCTCCCCCCACTCATGCTCCTCTTCCTGTTAACAGTATTCTATCCTCCTCCCACCCTTGCTCCCATCCTACCTGTATCACTGTTCAGTTTGGTGTAAAAATTTAGAAAATTATTTTTATCTTGGTCAATTGCAATCTTTTTGTGAGTAATTATTTGAAGACAGTTTGTTGTTAAAATTCCAGGCCTGAAATGCAATAAGCTGTTTCAAACAGTTTTTATGGTCCCTAGGAAGAACTTTCAAAACATCATTTTTGAAAGTCACTTCCTTTTTCACCTTTGTGTTAGTTGGTAACCAAGGACAAACAAATTTTTTTTCACACAGTAAAGTTAGGACATGATGAGAATATCACATCTGGTAAAGGAGAGAGAGCTGTGTAATTTGTGTTTTTGTGTGTGTGTTTGTGCTTTTGTTGTAGTGCTTATAAAAGGAGGTTGGAAGGTCTGTTGGGGGGGGGTGGGGAGGTATTCGGTTCATTTCATGTATGTGTTGTTGAATGTTAGACAAACTGTTTGTTTGTTAACTAAAATTGTTAAATGACCTTAAAAGTCAATTGGAAGTGCAGAATAATGCAACACTTGCAGAAGGGCAAGGCCTGACAGCTGTGACATTGTAGCAGCACCAACATGAGAATTCACAGGTGAGGGAAACTACGGTGAGGGGAGGGTGAGGGGAGGGTGAGGGGAGGGTGAGGGTAGGGGAATGGTGAGGGCAGGGTGGCGGTGAGGGTGAGGGGAGGGTGAGGGGAGGGTGAGGGGAGGGTGAG